>APFE030474998.1:137095-169232 GCA_000404065.3 Pinus taeda
CATATTGTTGTAACTAGATATGACTCTCCAAATGTGTCGTATCTTAGGCTCTATTTTAGGAGATTTGTTAGCTAGTTGGTTTGAATGGCATTTATTGTAAATGGACACTTGTTATTTAATAAGTGATCCATAATTAGAGGTAGTTATGACACGGAGCTTATAAATAGCTCATTTCAAGAGTGTTTGGGTGTTAGGGTGTAAACTCTTGCAAAATCAATTATGTAATTATTTTTTTCTAATTAATAAAATTATGTGTGTGATGACACTTCTGCCATTATTGTGGTATCAGAGCTTCAGTATTGCTGCAGTGGATGTGAAGAGGAGATTCCAGCTCTACAAGTTTTTGGAAAACTCCATTGAAATGATCAGTGAATGATTGGTATGAATTTGTCTAGTTTTATGTTCAAAAGAAAAGAAATTTTATTATTTTAGTGATTTTGGATTTTTTAAAAATCTGAAAATCAATTGTATGAATTACCACTGCCACCGTGCATTGTCAAATTGAATTCCCGACCATGTAGATTGCTTCCCTGATCAACAAAGCACAGTTTACAATTTTTAGCAGTTTTTCAGGTCTTGAAGTTTTGGAGCCTTTTTCAGGCCCTAAACGACGTTTTTTTTGGGAAAACTAGGAGAAACATGGGTCAATGTGTTCCCAAAGTTGTAGTTCTCGGATAGATATTTCTAACGAGATATTTTGCGTGTCAAACGGAGATTGTATGCCAAAGTTACAACCCTGGGAAGTTGATGTACCAATTTACCCAAACGGGGCCCACAATTTGGTGTTTCATCTTCTAGGGTTAGGTTTAAGGATGTTTAAGGTTTTCCATTGTTTCTCAACAATAAATATGCCTTCAAACCTCATTTTAAGACAATTATGAGGCATGTAGCCGCCACATCTCTTCTTAGAGGTAAGCTACCATCGCCCTAGCTAGTTTATTTCCATTTCTATTTGTAAGCATATTTCAGTATTTTACATTAATCAAATGAAGTATTATTTCTGCTTCATCTCTATGTTTATGGCTATATATGTAATTTTTTGCATTCCTGTTTAAATCTGAATCAGTGGTATTAGAGCGGTCTGCTTTTTCTCTATTTTTATTTGCATTTCCCCAACGAGGTCAAGATATAAGGAGTTAGGGCTTGAATTGGTCGAACCTTTGCAAGACCAGCCTCACAAATCCCGATGGCCTCCCATGGTGGATGAAAAGAAAGACAATGGGATAGGAGATCGTATCAAAATCTTACTCGAAGAAACCCTCGAGCGACAAAGGAATGCGATGATGGACAACTTTTCCTAGATCCTTCAGCAGCTACCTAGGGGTGATGTATCGGCTTCCGACAGCTACTCTAGAAATGCCACACTGTTTAAGGTACAAGTTAATTTTGAAATCCCCATATTCGAGGGTTAGATAGATGTAGATGTCGTTGATAAATGGTTAAATATACTAGAGGGTTATTTTTCTATTCATGATTTTTCCAGTCAGGAAAAGATTATTTTTGCTCTTCTCAAAGTAGCCCCCCACCCCAAGGACTGGTGGGAAACCTACTGCGAGCAGAAGGATGAAAGTAAAGTTTCACTATTTTCAGCCACACCCACCTAAAATTCATTCTAGGATGCCATCAAGGAGTAGTACTACCCTGTCGGAAGCTATGAGGATCAATACATAAAATGGACCACGTTGCAGCAAGGAAGGGACCAAGAAGTGTCGAAGTTTACCAATATTTTCCATACCTTGGCACAAAGTTGGGATCAAGGATTCAGAGCAGCATTTGGTCCTCAAATACCACAGCTACCTATACAAGTACATCCAGGAAGAAAATTAGAGAAACTAAAGTTTGATGGACATACAACACATAAACAACGAATTTGTCATTGAGGTTGTCAATCTTGTTCTCCACCACCTTAGAGAGATTTGCCTACTCCTGCATACCAAATTTAAGGATGGTATTTATTCGCCACCAAGGATAGCTCAAGCAAAAATATATTTTCCCTTGCTCTGGTGAGAGAAGGTTCTGGGCTCTAGACAAAGTCAGCAACAATTCATCTGAGGAAACTCCTCTCCTTAGAGCTCTAGCCTGAGCCTTTAAGTTTGCAATTCTTCCTTCGGTTTCAAATTTCACAACTAGAGAGTAATTAAGAACTACACACCTTGCCAAGGACTCTTCCCAAGTGGTGGGAGGAGAGCCTAAGGAGTTCAAGTGTGAGGAATCTTGACGTCGACCACATCTCTAACTCGGAGCAGGACTAGAACATTGCTTGGGAGCCATGGGAGAGGAAGGGATGGATAACGTTTTGATTGTAGGGGGGATCCAATAAAAACAAAGCATGAGAGTGGATGAAATTACAGGGAGGAGAGGGTGAGCGGGGTTAATCATAGGGGCAGGAGCATTGGGATGCGGTGAGATGAGGGAAGGGTAATGGATTTTGGAGCGTGGGAGGTGCCAGAGTTAAGTGGTGGAGAGGGTAATTTGTAAGACTTAATGGATAGAAGGACAGTTGTAATATTCCTAATTAGCTATGGCTAATTGGAATATTCAATTTTATTTGATTTTTGCCTGCTATAGTTATTTGTAAATAAAAAGTGAGGAAGGGGGAAACATAACTCACTTTAGAATGAGAAAGAAAGTCACTTCCTAGGTATCACAACGTTGTCACTTAAGGGGGAACCAAGGGGGCCAAAGGGGGACGCATAAATGGGGCCCATGAAGACCCATGGAGGGACTACGCAGGAGGGAAGGAACACATGGCAAGAAGGGGATCACGCAAGAGAAGGTAAGCCTAGTGATTGTGAGAGGCAGAGGCTATAAAATAGAGAGGAACCCCCTCATTTGGGATCATTCAGTTATGTGTATTTGGAGCTAGTCGTTTCGACTTCTGAGCATGCTGGTTGTTTAGCTAGTCTGCAACACTATTTAGTGCATCGAGTGTCTCTCTTTGGAGATCTCACCCTTAGCCCCGGGGGACTTCGACTGCCTGCTCGGGTAAGGTATTTCCTTTGGTGTTTCGATAATAGTTTCATCAACATTCAAGTAGCAGTTTGAGCAGCGTCTTGGACGATTGCACAACACTGGGAGAGGGACACAGTTCTTTTTGGTTGTAGTGCTGGATTGGGGTTTGTAGGTGGATTTATGTTGGGGGATTGAGTAGGGGTCCAGCTCTTGTCTCATTGGAGGATTTTTGGTAGGGTTTCAGGCAGTGTTTCAAGCAGAGTTAGAGGGGTTTTTCTTCAGTGGTAGCGCAGGGCATTAAGGAACTAAGCAAAACCCCAAGAGGGTGTTTTCAGGGGTCAGCCATTCCAGGAAAGCTTTCTGGGTTTTTATGGGTTTCTTGAGTAGAGCCCAAATCCAGAGTTTCAACTTTTGCTGAGGAGCAGAGCAGCCTCAAATCATCATTTTTTTCCTAGCAGCAGCAATAGCACATCAGTAGCATCCACACAGAGAGGCCATTCTTGTCATTCTAAGAGTATTTCTTCACTTGCCTTGTGCAATTCGAGGTGCCATCTGTCTAATCACCTCTTGTACTCATTTATTGCTCAGTATAATAAAATGGCTTAGCATTTCTCGTTGCTTTTCTTGTGTATCTACCTATATTTTTGGTTTACATTATTATATGTTTTTCCACTGTTATTTTATCATTTTTGGGTTATTATATCATTTGCACATATTTGGTTGGAGTTTTTGCTGGGGTTTGAGGAATATTCTAGGTTAGGAATATTATAGTGGTATCAGAGCATAGATCTGGCTCAGCCTATGGAGCTAGAAATCTATGACACCGGGAGAAAAACCATACATTTGTTACAGAGGTAGGAGGTACAAAGATACTGGACATAGGTTGGAGAATACCTACGGAGAGGGAGATTGTGTTCCTATTGTAGACGCAGAATAGGAGGAACTTGTGGTAGACGCATAATAGAGAGAGCTAGTAGTGGATGTAGAGCAGATGGCAGACGAGGATGGGAAGAGATTTGCGGATATGCTCCTCAAATCAGTGGAGGATCTGTCGAGGCAGATTGAGGTGATGGGGCAGAGATTCACGAAAACAAAGGCTAGACAGGGAGAGAGCCCACGAGTTTTTTAGATTGGTGAGGGATCAAGTGCATCCCATCACTTGCCAGAGCAGCATGATACTGCACAGCAAGGGGCCTCACATGCCCCTACACACTCTACCATGCCCACCTTCTTAAGAGCAGACACGAGGGCCGTAGCCCAGCAGGAGGCAGAGCCCGGGCATATGGGCAATTATTTTGCAGAGTACTGGGCCTATGGGCAAGAGTTTAGGGAAGTCCTCTCATTCAAAAATTTTGTTCAGCTCCAGTGGGATAACAGACACCGTGATCATCATAGAGGATACCAGCATTACCATGATGGTGACACCCAACGTGCAGTGAGTAAATTCCACTTGCCTACATTTGATGGCTCATCAGACAGTTCAGCAAAGTCTTGGGTGGAGAAGCTGGACATTTATTTCCAGCTTAACCAGATGTCAGAGGCAGAGGCCATCAAGGTGGCAACGTTGCATTTGGATGGTGAGGCCCAGGATTGGTGGTTTCATGGGATGGTTACACTAGGGCACTCCACAGTGACGACATATGCCAAGTTTACCAGGAAAGTAATGGATCACTTTGATTGGATGGATCTAGAGTAGCATTTCGTTGAGCTGACAAGGCTCAAACAGACAGGGAGACCAGAGACCTACATTGCATATTTCTTGAGGATCTCCGTGATGGTGCCAGATCTCTCCACAGCATGGAGGTTCTATATGTATGTTGAGGGGTTAGTAGAGCCACTTTGGGGGCTAGTCTGATCCACTAGACCAGCTACACTCCAGGACACTATCAGTAGGACCCAGGACTTATAGGATGTTTTACCGAGGACCCAGACACCTTACCCCCAAAGACAGCCTTTTCATTCTAAGGGGAAGGACGTGAGGATTCCACCTCCAAAGGGGAATCCAGGACGAGTACAGGTTGAGGATGATGTCAAGGGGGAGCTAAAGAAGAAGCGGTTGTGCTTCACATGTCAGTAGCCATGGGCACTAGGACATAGATGTGCTACTGGCAAAGAACATTTTATCAAGGTCTTCTCTGAGAGCATTGGAGAAGAGGATGATGAGGAGGATGTGGAGGCAGGAGATAGCCATGCCATACAGGTACCTTCGCCACCTCCACCACTAGCAGCAGGTGGTGCATCTTTTGCACCCACCGAAGGGGCCCTTGTAGCGTTGCAAGGTGTTCCCAAGTATCTAATGCTACACATACAAGGGACAATATGTGGCCAGCACATATCAGTTTTGGTTGACAGTGGGGCAACACACAACTTCATCGATGCACAGATGGCTGAGTGGAGAGGGATCCAAACAGAGAGCTTCAATGGATTTTTATTATTGGTCCCAGGAGATCAGACCATGACATGTGCTTGTTATGTTCCAGAGCTTTCAGTGACGATGGGAACCTACACATTAACTGACCACTTCTTCGTGGTCAATAATTTGGACACCAACATGATACTGGGTGTTCAGTGGCTTATTACTCTAGGGAAGGTCACGACAGATTGGAAGACCCTAGAGATGGAGTGGGATGATGAGACGATAGGGAGGCATGAGAAGATACGGGGATAGCACACATATCCACCTTAGACTGTGTCGGCTCATCGGATGGAGGCAGTCTTCCGGAAAGGAGACATAGAGTGGGCAGTGGAGCTGTGTGCATCAAAGGTAGGGACTATAGGGCAGACAATACATCCAGAGATCCAGCCCATCCTTGATCGAAATTCCATTGTGTTTGGAGAGATTCCACCAGGACAGCCATCCGATCGGGGGTTTGAGCACACTATCGAGCTTGAGCAGGGCATCGAAGCAGTGATCACCACCCCTTATAGGCACCCCAAAGCCTATCAGGATGAGATCGAGTGGGTGATTGAGGAGTTGCTAGCTCTTGGGCACATTCGACCAAGCACGAGTCCTTTTTCTTCTTCTGTGGTGTTGGTGAAGAAGAAGAACGGTACATTGAGGATGTGCATTGACTACAGGGCCCTGAACAAGAAGACCCTGAAGAACACGTACCCTATACCCAGGATTGATGAGTTGATGGACAAGTTGAGGGGAGCATGATTCTTCTTAAAGATTGATTTGAGATCTGGGTACCATCAGATTCGTGTGAGGGAGTGGGATATTCCCAAGACTGCCTTTAGGTGTCACTATGGGCACTTTGAGTTCTTGGTGATGCCTTTTGGGCTAACCAACGCCCTAGCTACATTTCAGTCCTACGTGAATCACATCTTCCGTAGTCATTTGAGGAATTTTGTGTTGGTATTTTTTGATGATATTCTCATTTACAGCAGGACTTGGGAGGAGCATCTCCAACACATTGAGACAATATTACGTATCTTACAGGAGTAGCAGTTCTATGCCAAACTCTCCAAGTGTGAGTTTGGGTTGACAGAGATGTTGTATCTGGGACACATCATAGGGGTGGATGGAGTAAGGGTCCATGAGGAGAAGATCAGGGCCATTAGGAAATGGCTGAAGCCAAGAAAAATGACGAAACTTCCAGGATTCATTGGCATTTGCACTTATTACCGGAATTTCATCAAAGGTTTCTCATAGCTTGCTACACCCCTGACAGATTTGACAAAGAAGGGGGCATTCAATTGGTCAAATACAGTGCAGCAAGCCTTTGACAGGCTCAAGGAGGTTATGAGTAGCTGCCCAATGCTTGCGTTACCAGATTTTATGTAGCCATTTGTCTTGGAGTGTGATGCATCGGGAGAGGGGATCAGTGTAGTATTGATGTAGGGAGGTCACCCTATAGCATTTGAGAGACGGAAGCTCCTTCCGCACAAGAGGTTGTATTCCATATATGACAAGGAGATTCTAGCCATCGTGCATGCATTGGCTAAGTACCGGCAGTATTTGCTAGGCAACAGGTTCAGGGTGAGGACTGATCATAACAACCTCAACGTCTTTTTGGAGTAGAAGCAGCTAATGGAGAGGTAGCATAAGTGGATCAGTAAGATCCAAGCATATGAATTTGACATTGAATATGTCAAAGGTAAGAACAATGTGGTAGTAGATGCCCTTTCACGTAGACCAGCCACATTGTCTCTTATGAGCTTGGATACAAATTGGAGGGCTCAACTCTTAGTAGAGTACTCCAAGGACAGGTTTGCATGTTAGGTTCTGGATGGGCAGGTGGCAGATGACAAGTACAGGGTGGTCGATGAGATCATCTACTATAGGGACCCGATCTTCTTGACTGAGGGGTCTCAGCTCAAGAAGAAGATACTCCAGGCATCACATGATTCCCCATTGGCAAGACATTAGGGTTTCACCAAAACCTACAAGGCCATTAGGGAGAGGTTCTCATGGAAGGGCCTCAAGGAGGACATACTCCAACACATCCGGGAGTGCGATGTTTGTTACAGGAACAAGGGAGAGATGAGCCATCCCGCAGGATTATTGTAGGCTCTTCCCATTTTGGAGGGGAAATGGGAGAGTATTTCAATGGATTTCATCACAAGTTTGCCCATGGTATAGGGCAAGGATTGTATCTTTGTCGTCGTTGATCGAATGATGAAGTACACACATTTCTTTGCCATATCCACACACTATACAACAACACAGGTTGCCAAGCTATTCTTTAGGGAGATCTTCAGGCTACATGGTCTTCCTAAGACCATAGTCAGTGATATAGACATCTATTTCATGGGCGAGTTTTGGCAAGAGCTTTTCCGATTGGTGGGGACAAAGTTGACACCGAGTTTCAACTATGACCCATAGACAGATGGACAGACAAAGATATTTAACAAGTGGCTAGAGGGCTACTTGCCTAACTATGTCAGTGGGCAATAGCGGGTAAGGCTGAGGAGGCTGCATCTGGGGGAGTACTGCTACAATACTTCACATGACATGTCCATTGGTATGTCACCATTCTATGCCTTGTATGGGTATCATCCTTTATCTTTTTTCGATATGATGTTTGGTGATAGAAGGGCTCCTAAAGCCAAGATTTGGGTCCAATAGAGTCAGGATATCCTCTGAGCTCTCAAGGATAACATGGCTACAGCACAGAACCAGTAGAAGTTGTATGCCAACAAGGGTCGGGTGGAGAGGCAGTTTGAGGTAGGGGACATGGTCTACCTACGATTACAACCACACAGACAATCATCACTAAAGCAGAAGGGGGCTGAGAAGCTAAAGCCCCACTTTTATGGGCCATACAAGGTGATACGTAGGATTGGACAG
The DNA here is from genome assembly GCA_000404065.3 of Pinus taeda. NCBI lineage: Eukaryota > Viridiplantae > Streptophyta > Pinopsida > Pinales > Pinaceae > Pinus > Pinus taeda. Next base: position 145,341 of record APFE030474998.1, read on the forward strand.
GTTGCATATGATTTGGAGCTACCCCAAGGCAGCAAGATTCATAACATTTTTCATGTATCATGCCTGAAGAAGGCATTGGGGTAGCAGGTGACCATGACAAATGAGCTACCACCCATGGATGATGAGGGGGATTTGGCATTGTAGCCAGAGGCTATCATTGACACTAGGGAGAGGCGGTTGCAGAGCAGGACGGTCTGGGAACTCTTGGTGAGGTGGAATAATTTGTCAGATGAGGATGCCACTTGGAAGAGTGAGGAGATCTTACAGTATCCATCACTTCAGTTGCTTGAGGACAAGCAACATTTTGCCAGGGGAGACTGTAATATTCCTAATTAGCTATGGCTAATTGGAATATTCAATTTTGTTCAATTTTTTCCTTATATAGTTATTTGTAAATAAAAAGTGAGGAAGGGGGAAACATAACTCACTTTAGAATAAAAAGAAATATCACTTCCTAGGTAGCACAACATTGTCACTTAAGGGGGAACCAAGGAGGGCAAAGGGGGATGCAGAAATGGGGCCCACGCAGACACATGGAGGGATTGCACAGGAGGGAAGGAACACATGGAAAGAAGGGGATCATGCAGGAGAAGGTGAGCCTAGGGATTGTGAGAGGAAGAGGCTATAAAATAGAGAGGAACATATTTGGAGCTAGTCATTTTGACTTCTGAGCGCGTCTGTTTAGCTAGTCTGCAACACTGTTTAGTTCATCGAGTGTCTCTGTTAGGAGATCTCACCCTTAGCCCCAAGGGACTTCGAGTGCCTACTCGGGCAAGGTATTTCCTTTGGTGTTTCAGCAATAGTTTCATCAGCATTCTAGCAGCAGTTTGAGTAGCGTCTTGGAGGATTGTGTAGCACTGGCAGAGGGACACAATTCTTTTTTGTTGTAGTGCTAGATTGGGCTTTGTAGGTGGATTTATGTTGGGGGATTGAGGAGGGGTCCATCTTTTGTCTCATTGGAGGATTTTTGGCAGGGTTTCAGGCAGTGTTTTAGGTAGAGTTAGAGAGGTTTTTCTTCAGTGGCAGTGCAGGGCATTGAGGAACTGCACAGAACCCCAAGAGGGTGTTTTTAGGGGTTGTCCATTCTAGGAAACCTTTCTGGGTTTTTTTGGTTTCTTGAGTAGAGCCCAAATCCATAGTTTCAGCTTTTTCTGAGGAGGGGAGCAGCCCCAAATCATCATTTGTTTGCTAGTAGCAGTAGGAGCACAACAACAACATCCACGCAGAGAGGCCATACTTGTCATTCTTAGGGTATTTCTTCACTTTCCTTGTGCAAGTCGAGGTGCCATCTATCTAATCACCTCTTGTACTCATTTATTGCTCAATTTAATAAAATGGCTTAGCATTTCTCACTGCTTTTCTTGTGTATTTGCTTATATTTCTGGTTTACATTATTATATGTTGTTCCACTGTTATTTTATCATTTCTGGGTTATCATATCATTTGCACATATTTGGTTGGAGTTTTTGTTGGGGTTTGAGGAATATTCTAGGTTAGGAATATTACAATAGTGTCCCCATGGGAGAAGAGAGCCCTGAGAGGTTTATAAGGCACATTTGTCATTAGGAGGGTGACCCAGGGAACATATTTGTCAAAGCCATAGTCCTCCAAACTTCTTAATCGATCATTGATTGGATTTGGGATCTTCGAACATTTGATGTTCATTTTTCTGGTCGAACTTGACATTTATGACTTCGCAATGCTGATGAAGATCAACATATTCTAGGTCATGCCATGACCTTGATTGTAATAGGAGTTTTCCTATCATTCCTTCATTAGCCAACATGTTCCCCAACTTGCTCCCTTCTCCTCTGATTGCCTGGAAGTGAAGCCCTTCCATGCTTTCGATATTTTTTTTTATTCTCTGTAATATTTTGTTTAAACAACGATTGTCAGCCACCTTTGCAACGTCCATTCCTTGCTAAAGTTTCCTACTGGCCTACGTCACCAAAGCCGAAACACCTTTGATGATCAGAGGGCTAAAATTGTAACATTTTGCAATGGTGATCCCATGTTCCAGAGTGGGAAGTTAGACAACATTATTGGTAGGGGTGACAATGTTTCCCTCATAAATCGATAATATTTCCCTCTAAGAATTCCTGAAGACCCCTCAAAGCCCATTGAGCCTGCATTGCGTTTGGCCACACCATCGTATTTGAGTTTAAGGGTCCCTAGCTCTGGACATGACCACATGCAAGGAGGTCCCTTACTTCTGGAAGTACATGAGGCCATAGGTGCGAGAGAAAGGTGGATATCCAACAAGGAAATAATGTTCATATCTGAGCTACTAGGAGGGTCAATGGGACCCTAAAGAATAGAGGAAGATGGAGATTCATGAATAGTTTTCTTGACAATAGAGAGGGTGATTTCCTCCTAATGTGAGGTTCCTTGGAATATTATGGTGTTTCTTTCTTTCTAGAGTATTCAGCATATGCGACCTGGGACAAGACTCCATGCCCTATTAACAAGAGAATTTCCAATTTCCAAGGGTGTTTAGAATTGAAGAGGGATCTCGATCTGTTGCTCTAAATATCAGATACAATGTATTTTAAAGCCTCTTCATGTAGGGGCATTCATTCAACAAATGATTTGTAGTTTCTTCTTTTTGCTGACATAGGTTACACCTGGAGGGTCCAATGAATCCCTTTTTTCTAAGATTATCCCAAGTAACAATTTTCTTCTACATTATAAGTGATGGGAAGATAGATATTTTTCGCCACTATTTCCTTTCACACAATGATTTCCATTTAAGCTCTAGTTGAAGTTGGTCATGTAGAGCAATATATATATAACATTCCTTTATATTGAAGTGCTGATATGGGTTTTCCACCCATATGATCTTGACCTCTAAGGTGTCATAGAGAATTTATATTTTTTGGAGCTCACTCAAGATCTCCTGCAACACCTGACTATTGATTGGGGGATCCCACTCTTTCTCATCTATCCATTCTCTTCATCGATCACATATAGTGTTGGGTTTCCAATAATGGAAAACCATGCTTTTGTTGTTATTTTTCGTTTCGTTCTTGATCTGTTTGAATTGATCCTTATCAGGATCTAGACTTTGTTTCCAGGAATCTTCATAAAAGATGGCCTTTCCCCCATTTCCCACCTCCCAGAAACTGTGTTTATGGATAATTGCTTGGTTTTCCCATGCTTGATTCCACATGACCAAACCCTTTATGCTCCCATTGAGCCTTATAATTTGTTCCTGTGAGTATGTGGGAGCATATTTTTCCTACCAAAGGGTTCCCCAGGGGGATTTTGGGTTTACTATCCATCGCCACAGAGTTTTAGCTCCTAAGGCTTTTCCTAGGATGTCAGGGTCCCTGAGTCCAAGGCCACCATTTCTTTTGGGCTTACACATTTTTTCTGAGGAAACTATTGCCCACTTTTGTTTGTTTTCTGAACCTATCCATAGGAAGTTCCTTTGCATATTTCTAATTGAGTTGGAGATATATTTAGGGGCAGCCAAAGCTGAATATAAATAATGAGGAATAGCCTGTAAAACGGATTTCAATAGAACAAGGTGACCTGCTATATTTAGCGATCTAAATGTCCAATTGGCCAGCCTCTTTTATAATTTGATTATCAGAGCTTCTCAAGTAGAATTAACCATTGGCTTGTCAATGAGGGGAACACCAAGATATTTTGAAGGGAGGTTTCTTATTGGAAATTCAAGGATTTTAACAATGTTTCCTAGAATATCCAGCGAGTTATTGAAGAAGAACCACTTGGATTTTTCTTGATTGATGGAGGTGCCCGAGGCAACTGAGAAATCAAAGAGAATGGCCTTGAAGGATGGGGCTTCTTTTGCAGTGGGGAGACCCATGAGCAGAGTATCATCCACAAATTTTTGGTGTGTGGAAGGACAAATAGAGATGTACAGTTTAAGGATAGAAAGGGTGATAGAAAACAAGGCAACAGTGATGGAGTGGTTGAGCCCTTCTGCCATTATGACAAAAGGAAAGGGTGAAATCAAATCCCTCCATCAGATGCCTCTTGAGGGGTTAAATGGCAGAGAGGGGGAGCCATTCAGGAGGATTGAGAAAATGAACCTGAAACCATCATCATTATCCATTTTATGAAATCTTTGTGAAAACAAAAAGTTGCTAGTACTTCTCTCATGTAAGCCCAACTAATTTTGTCGAAAGCCTTTGACATGTCCAATTATATCATCATATTGGGTTTCCTTTGGATTTTGACTGAATGGATTAATTCATGGGAGAGGATGATACTATACATAATTTGCCTACCTTTCACATAGCCGGTTTGGTGTTGGGAGATCAAGAGAGAGAAGATGATTTTTAGTCTGTTAGCCAAAATGTTGGAGATGATCTTGTACATGACATTGCAGAGGGCTATGGGATGAAATTTGTCTTCGGAGTATACGATGTTACCTTTAGTAATTAGAGTGAGAATGGTGGCATTGAGAGCTTTTAAGACAAATTTTTGGCTTCTAAATTCCTCCACTAGGGTATGGACCTCATTTTTTAAGATAGGGGAGCAAGCTTTGTAGAAGTCAATGGTGAACCCATCCGAACCAGGTGATTTCTCATTGGGCATACTCATGAATACTTCTTCCATCTCTTGTAGTGAAACATTTCTCAAAAGCATCTTCTTATGTTCCTCACTGAGGATCTCAGGAATGTGGTTGGTAATTTTTTATATGTCCCCTACTTGATCATTCCTTGGCTCCATAAGGAGAGTTCTGAAGTACTGATTTAGATTCTCTTCCATTTACTCATGATAATGGATGAGGTTTCTTTTTCTTACACCCATATTATATTATTCCTTGTATGCTGGATCATCGATCGATGGAAAAAAGAAGAGTTCCTCTCCCAACATTTTAGCCAGTTTATTCTGGATTTTTGATGCCAAAGTTTCTCTTCTTATAGAGCACTTTCCTCGAATCTTTGGTGTGGATTAAGGTCTTCTTGTTTTATTTGATCTGTGAGGCCGTCATTGATTATTTGTTGCTGGAGGAGTTCCATTTTGTGCTCCAATTTCCTTTTGTCTGTGATTATATTGCCGATAGTTTCCCCCTTCCATTTTTTGATTTCCTCTTTGATGGATTTTAGTCTACTGAAATGTATACATCTTATTCCAGTTCTTATCTTCAAGCTTCTCTACCACTTCCTCATCTCTCCAAAGAAATCTGGGTGGTCTAACCAAAATGATTTGAATCTAAAAGGCTTGTTTCTTGGGCCAGCAGAGATGTGGAGCTTTAGGGAAATTGACCAATGATCAGAACCAGCTTGAGCGAGAATTCTTGCCTCCATTTCCTAAGAGGTGAGGTAGACTTCTTCTGAGAGGAGGAATGATCTATAATGTAATCTATTTTTCTTTCTCCTCCTCTTCTATTAGTTAGAGTGAAGTTGTCGTTACTTGTAGGGTTATCTATAAGACTAAGGCTTTCTATGGTGGATAGAAAGGCTTCTGAATCCTTGTCAAGTTTCCATAGTCCTCCCTTATTTTCCCAGAGATTCATTATCATGTTGAAGTCCCCTACAAGGATTTTAAAAGGTAGATGGGTGGAATCCAATAGATTGGAGATACACTGAATCATCATGATTCAATCAATTGCTTATGGGGGGCATAGATATTGGTGATACAAATGCTTTCGTTGGAACTGATAATTCTCAAGACAATGGTTATGGAATGATGAGTAGCAATAGAGGAGATGAGATCATACTACAATATTTTCCATGTGGTGATAATTTCTTCAGTCGATCCTATGGCATAATTGGATATGTAATTGTAATGTTTGAAGTAGTTTTTTTGCAGGAGAGGAAGGTGAGATGACTAAAGTTTAGTTTCTTGAATGAGGAGGATATATGGTTCATCAACAAGGATTCTATTTTTTAGGATTCTTTTCTTTACTAGACCATTAATTCCTCTAATATTCCAAGTAATGCAATGCATTGGTAAAGTGAGGGGGTTAGGGCTAGGACCTTTACCTTTTCTTTGTTGATGAGTTTGGCGTCCAATTCCTGAAGACGCTAACTGGTGGTTTTCCTTCCTCTTTTGGGACTTGGTCCTTTTGGGCTAAAGGTTCCTGTTGTTATATTTTCCATGATGCCTTTAGATGCATTGTTGTCATATGGACGATGATTTGAGCTATTCTTGAGTTCCTCTTAGAGGAGATAGGCTCCTTCTATTTTTTGGAGTTGGTGTTTTAGGATTTCCTCTATTCCATTTTTCATCCATTCCTCTATTATTGATATGAGGTCTACTCCTTTGAGTGCTTCTTCTATAAAACTTTCCTTCGGTTTTCATCTGTGAATATCTCTTCCATTTCTATTTCCTCCTCTGAGTTCTGATCTTCCTTATTGTTGTGATCTGAACCTTTGTCCTCTTGTTCCTGTTTTTCCCTAGTTTTCTTGTCCTCTCTTTCTTTGTCCTCTATCACGTTACTCAGAGATGAATGTTCTTGCAAATTAACTAGGGCCTCGAATTGGTTCTAAGTGAATTCCTATTATTGTTCCTTCTTTCTATTATTTTTCCTACTATTTTTATTTCTTGTGTTAACTCTGGTAAAGCCCTCGTTGTCTTTTTTCTTGCTAGCTTGATAAATGTTTGGAGGGGATTTTTTTAGTAGACATTGCCTAAAGAGATGTCTATGCTCATGGCACTTCCTACACCAGAAAAGGATATGTTCATAGTCTATGCTTTGGAGCTAGAATTCATCCCTAAAAATTAGTTTTATGGACTTTTGAAGGGCTCCAGAGACATCTATATACACATATTCTACCATAGGACACATAGTGTCCACTTCAAGTCCCTTCAGATATTTTTATTTAGTCTTCGAGTTGGTCTCCTATGTCTCTAAAGACCAAAGGATACCAATAATCTGTTGGCAAGAAATAGAGGCACACCTAGACCAAGACTCTTGTGAAGTCCTCTTTCCCAAGGGTGAAGCATTATTTCCATAATCTCATATACAATCCTAGTGAGTTGGAGAAGTAGGGACCTCCTTCAAATATCCAATCTCTATCTTCTAGGAGGTTGAAAATAACTGTGAAGAAACCCTTTGAGCCAAGTTGGAATATGATTCCCCCCATCGGTTTCCATTTGGTTTGGATCCACCAGTTCAAGGCTTTATTTACAGGCCAAATGCCAATGAATTTGCATATTACTGCATATTCTTGCATGTATTATCTGTAAATAGCTACTCCTGGGTTTGGGATTCCAACTCTGGAATTTTCTTGGCTTTTGGGTTACAGTTACTCCTTGATTTTTTTCTTTGTTGTGACACCTAACCCTTTGTAGTGATAGCTTCCATTTCTGAGGGAATGGAAGAGGTGGTCCCTTTTGCTGAGTGATTTTCAACATTTTTTCCTTTCTCCTGCCTCTTAGCTCTGTTCTTAGAGTTTTCTCTGGAGGAGTGGAAGGTTCTACTCGAAGCCATCTCGGTGAAGGAGGATTTTCTATTTGACGAGTGACCTATTACAATATCTTTGAAAGAAAGAGCATCGGGGGAAACATCCTACTCCGCTACGAGAGAGGGAGGTGTGGGGGGTGCTGACAAGAAATATCCATGGCACACCAAGGGTAGCCATCGGGAGGGAGCCAAGGGGCTTGCTTAATTTTTTTGGGCTACTAGCATTCACTAAAACTTCCAACCTATTTTTTCATTTGTTTCAATACATATTCTCAAATACTATGATTTTCATTATAATGACAAATGTCATTTTTAGTTGGAATATTTTTCCCTTTTTAACTCTCCTGATATTGATTACCTTCTCATCCCTATTGTGTATGTTATGAAGTTAATCATCTTTATAGCATAATCTCTCTACTTGAGTGTAAGAAAATGCTTGAATCATTCGACAAATTGAATCCCTTATAAGGATATTAGGATTAATTTGGAACATGAACCTTGTATGCGAACCGATCAATTTGATCATAACACCATCTTTAACAATTATGTTTCAAAGTATCTTCTTCCAATAGATTCTCACAATCTTAATAAAAAAATAGATGAGATGAGAATTAATTCATTGCACAATATTCTTTTTATAATCCAATGAATTTGATTGAAAGTTAATTTTCTTATGAGACTCGGATTTTTGATATTGATTATTCTATATATCATAGTCGAATCATTGAATGGTTAGAGAAATATTATCTAGCAATCTCCATTTCAAACAATAAGTTACAATATTTCTTAATGTTTGCTACAACATAAAAAAAGGATGAGTGCACATTCACAAGCATCCTTCATGGTTTGTATAACAATCATTTCAATCAACAAGGTAAATCTTGACGTTGATCAAAACTAACTAGTATAGAACACATTTCCATTGATAAGAAAGACCTTCAGTTTCTTGTGAAAGATTTTCAAGTTGTTATTATTACTCTTGGAGATTTTGTTACAATTCTTTTAATCACACTTATATTTGTGATTCTAGGTGAGGAGCAGTTATGGTGGTTACATTGGAAATTCCATAAAACTTAGCCCTAGCCTTCTAGATGGTTAGGATAGGAGTCGGTATAGATGCATTTTTGTTTCCCTTGTGTTGCATCTAACCACATTCCACTCTTGATTTAGTCTTTTATATCTTTTGTTGCTTTCGTTTTGAATGACACTTTATATTTTACCTTTACGTTTTCTTGTTTTCTTTCTCTTGTTGGCTTGTTTTGTGATGTATTTTATTTCATGTTTTTTTTAATAAGAATCTGCATCAAAATTTATTTTCTTGGCTCAAAGGACAATTTGGAATAAATTGAAAAGGGAAATTGTGGTGAAAAAGAATTCTTGGCTAATCCATTATCTTATTCTTAGTTTTGGTTTACATATCTTTAAATTCGATGATGTATGAATGGAAAATATGATTCGTTCTAGATGGAAAGCCTTTGGTTTAATTATGGGGCCCACATATTTTTTAAGATCTTCATTCCAACTCAACACTGTATTGAATGGTGTTTCGACCTGTCGACTCGATCGAGTGGAGAAGGGAAAGAAAAATAAAATAAAATGAGGATATTAACTTTAGTTCTCTTTAAAATCCCTTAAGCAAGAAACAACCTATCCTGCTCTTAATAAGTTGGGATACCTCTTCCACCCATGAAATAATTGTGAAATAAATAATTCATGAATATATGTTAGATAAAATAGAAGGGTGAAGAAGATAAGGGCTTCTTGTGCAGAGAGTGCATGCAAGTAACTTCACCAAGGTAATGAACAAGCCTGCTCATAGTGAAACGATGCTTTTGTTTCGTCAAGGTGACTTCGTTGAGGTGCTGAAAAAGTTCACTATCAAAGTGGCATCACCGAGGAATGTTATTTACTCTAAATATTAAATTCTCGATATACTTATTATCCTCATCCCCTATCAAAATCATTGAGGGGTGACTAGTCTCATGTTGATGTGTTTAAAGCTAAGTGAGGAATAGAAGAGACTAGATATTTATCTGAGAGGAGAAAAGTGGGGTTAATATACATGGTGAATGAATAATTCTTTAAATAAATAGACCTTTCACTTAAAGAATAAACCTAAATATAAAAGATGGAGTTCTACAATTTTGCTTACAATTGAATTTTTTAGCCTAATTGTGATCCTATGATCCATCATTTCTTTGTTTTTCATTGATGACTCATTATCGATTGATGTCATAATAAGTTTTTAAGTCTTCTTCTCAGTTCCCAACTATCAAAGTCACTTTCTCGCACATGCTTAGCCCATAATGAATCCATAACCACACTTCCTTTACACAAGCTTAGATAGGCATTGCAAAACTCTTGAGGGTAAGGCTTGCATAATCACTAGTGATAGTGATTATGAAATCCATAAGTATAGTTTACTGAAAAGCATGTGTTGACAGTGAGTGTGCACTCTCCATCGATAGTTTTTTCTATTTCATTTGAAATTATACTTTTTTTATGATGAATTTTCTTAGCTATCACTTTCACACACCTTTATTTTTTAAAGTTTCACTTTCATGTTTGTGATTGTTGATTATTCTTACTTTCACTGTAACAAGTGTTATTTTAATGTTATCTTCACCTTTTCATGTGTCTCTTTGACTTTCTTTAAGCCTTTAAAAGTGTTGTTTGCACTTTTCCTTTATTTCCACAAGTTTTTTCTTATTGTTAGGGTAATGTCACATGTAATCAAAGATATTCATTTGAACATTCTTAAAGGGGATTTTTGACGTATTATCCTACGCTATTGTGTTATATCTATCATAAATAGATGAATTAAACACATTTCGCAAGTTTTGAGCATTGTTTCACTAGTGTTGTCATGTCACAAATTGTCACTGAAGTGTCACACTTGGAGGTAAGTGTTGTACTAATCTAATTTCAAGACGAACATGCTAATTTTTTGTGGTAAATGCTTCCTTCTCAAGTGGTTGATCAACTATAATTATGTGATCATGTTCAATTCATGTCCTAGTTCCACCTCTAATCTCTTGGATACGACACTTAGTCATTTTTTGTAGTTGATGCTTCTTCGGTCAAGCTCCTCTCAAGTTTCCTCCCTAAACTATGCATCACATGGTTTTAGGCCATAGGAAGCCTATACTACCTCTTGTAACCATGTAATGCTAAATCAATGCCTCTAAGGACTATGCATTGTGCAGCCACAATGCTAAAAGATGGCCTCTTGCTCCCCATAATTGTACAATATAGCTTCCTAGTTATCCTCTTTTTACACATTGCACAATAGTTTGTCTCCTTGTGTCCCTAAATTGTACAATCCACTAGCCATTTCTTTCTCTGGAACTGCACTGGACATAATGAACAAGGGGGTATTTTTCCCCCCACAATGACAGGGGGTCCTTAGCCCCCCTATTTACCCCCTTGCGTGTGACTATTCATGGAAATAATATAACTCATACTGAACACTTACCTTCTTTCCCCTCCTAGTGTTTTCTCCTCTTTGAGATAAATTCGAACACTAAACTGAGAACAGGATACCAACTAATACTCCAAGGTCTTTATATTGATGAAGCCTCTATTTTCTTCAATTTTCCATTATTTTCCTTCATTTTACTCCTCACATGCAACTTGTGACATTTCACCTTCCTTTTCTCCTAATTCTCTTTCTTTTCATAAATAATGTGCCAAAATACCTTTTTTCCTTTCCAAAGCCTTAGCCCTTGCCTTTGCTATTTTTTCCTTAGCCATAAAACACAAGTGATGTCTGTTATGATATTTTTCCCAACATTAAGCTTGAAATAAGTGTCCCTTGATCGTGTTCATCTTGGAATAAGCTTCACTTGACTCTGACATTACTTTACCTTTAATAATTTTTATTTTTACAATAAATATATTATATAACGTTTTTTAATTAAAAGTCGCTCGATCTTATATGTTATGTTATCTAAACACTTTTACCTTTTCAAACTACATATAAAAAAATATAAAATATAAATATTAGTTATAGTTACTAATTAAACATTCGACTCATAAAAAAAAAAAAATAATAAAAAAAAACTTACTAATTATAATTATTAGTTATTTATATTGTAATTTTTTTATTAATAAAATTACGAGTAACTTGGATAAAGATATTCGTAATATATATATATTATATATATATATTATATTATATATATATATATTTATATAATATATATATATATATAATATTATATATATATATATATATATTATATATATATATAAGTAGTAGCTATAAGTTAAGATCCATTTTACATTATAAATTAAAATTATGATTCTCTAGCCATATTTAAATTTAATCATGAAGCAAAGAAGTATCAATAAACATAGATGTTGTGTTTGACCATAAGACATTCAATCATCTAAAATTGGTACACTTTGAATTGAAGAAATATGTAGTGAATATTGGTGAAGAATCAAATTCAAGTCAGTAAAAATAATTGAAGTGATGAAGAATCCCAAATGGCTTCAAAGGGGACATTCAGAAAGCAACATGTTGGATAGAAATTTTAAAGTAAGGATTAATGCATCTCAAATTTCTCAAATGAATCATGGACTTATGACACATGTAATGATAATGAATGCACCAAAGGATTATGTAGAACAATCAAGAAAGAATAATTGGAATGAAGCTATGGAATCATAATTAAATGCCTTAGTGAAAAATGATACATGGGACTTGGTCAAATTACTATAGGGAAAAGATGTACTTGGTACTAAATGGGTTTATAAAACTAAGTATAAAGCATATATCACAATTGATAAGTACAATTAATAATTAAACTACCCTAGATCCATTTAAACTCTTGATCTATCAAGAGAAGAAAGGGATCAAATCTTTGCAGGTGAAAATTTATTTTTTGAGTGCAAAAATTGAGGAAATATTTGCACCTCTAGATATTTGACCCCTCTAGAAGCTTGATATATCACGGTGAAGATGGATATAATATCATTTAATTATTAATTGTTAAGAATTAACATAACATAATAGGAAATTGCAACATCATTTCCACACTAAGTTAGAGAATATCTCTAAAAAATTTAATATAATAAAATTTAAAATAGTATTTATTAAAATATTTTTGAACATAAAATGAGAGATGGTTTGGCATGTTGGTATTGATGATCCATGGTATTAGCCAATGGGATTGTAACAAAACATATTTACAAGTTAATAATATCCATGGCAATGTGGGCATAATATCCACCATTAAAAAATCTTGTTATTTGTAATTTTACTGTAAGTATTAATTTTTTATATGTTATTAATAAAATTTAATTATAATTTTTATTTATTTTTTTAGATTTAATTAAAAAAATGTTATAATTAGATTCAAATAAATAATTATGAAATATTTTGATTGTAAGAGGTGAGATGGCTTTTGGGCATGTGGTATTGATGAACCACGGTATTGTAACAAAGCCTATTTACAAGTTAATAATACTTATGGTAAAGTGGGTGTGAATATATGGTTAAAAATATTGTTTTATTATCAATTTATTGTTGTAAGTATTAAATTTTTTATATGTTTGTTAATTAAATTGAAATATTGTTACACAATCATTCTTTTAAGTTATAAGTTAAAATGGATCTTAACTTATTATATATGTGTGTGTGTGTGTGTGTGTGTGTGTGTGTGTGATAGGTATATTATGACTTTCCTTTGTCCAAAATATTATTAGAAAATTACCTAATATAAATAATAATAATTATTTTTTAATTTATTTTTATGTTAATTTGAATGAATCAAAATGTTTTTTTAATTAATAAACCATAAATAATTTTTATATTTATATTTTAATTTTATGTAGTTTACCAAGTGAGAATTCTATAGATACCATAAAAACATTCACTTCCTATTGGGTAGAGAGTGCCTTTTAATTAAAAAATTAATTATATAATATTTTGATTATGGAATTGAGAGATGTGTTTGGGCATCTCATATTGGCTCATGGATATTTTTACAAGTAATAATTATCCATTGCTAAAGGATGAATATCTATGGTTAAAAAAATCTTGTATATATTGCTAAGTGACAACGTTTTATATGCTTATTAATGAAATTTAAATATATTACAAAATTATTATTTAATCGTATATGGTAAAATGGATATTATTTATAGTTTCTATTTATCTTTAATTTTAATGTGATAAAGGGTTTAGATATTATATATATATTAATTATAACCTTTTTTCTTTTACATTTAATTAGAAAATGTTATAAAATTAAATTCAAATAAAATATTTATAATGTTAGATCTTAGACTTTTGTGATCCATATTGCATATGTGAATGTCTTTAGGACAAATCATATCATTAGGATTTGGTCATTGTTGCGAGCCAACTAATGTGGTTCATCCTACAAATGAAAAATGAGTTTTGGGCATGTGGTATTGATGAGCCATGGTATTGGCCCATGGTATTGAAGCAAGGCTTGTTTACAAGTTAATAATACCTATAGTTAAGTAGGCATGAATATCCATAGTTAAAAATGTTGTTACATTGTAAATTTATTGTAAGTATTAAAGTTTTTATGTCCTTAAAGATGTTAATTGTTCCTTATTAATTAAATTGAAATAGCGTGACAAAATCATTATTTTAATTAAAAATGATTTTAAGTTATAGGTACCACTTATATATTATATATTTTAATGTGATAGGTATATTATGTTTTTCTTTTATCTAAAATTTATTGTTATTTTTATTTTTAAAAAAGTACAATATCACAAATTGAATTTTATTATTTCTATTACTTTAAGTTTTGTGTTTTTACCAACACTACAACATCTCCCCTATACTAGGATCTATATTCACCCCACTTTACCATGGATATTCCTAACTTATAAATAGCATTTGTTACAATCCAATGCGCCAATATTATGGCTCATCAATTCCACATACCCAAAAACCATCTCTTATTTCAATATCAAAAAATTTTATAAATATGTTTTTTCTTAATTTTATAATATCACATTTTTTAGAGATACTCTCTAGTCAAGTATTAAAGAGACGTTGCAATATCTTATTATTTTATGTTACCAAAAATTTTAACTCAGTGAAATTACATAAAAATAAAATAATAAATTTAATTCCTATGAGGGATCAAATCTCTCGAGGTGAAAACATTTACTAATGTTTTGAACTCAAAAAGGAGCTTTGTATTTGTAGAGATTTTATCTCTCTCGATGCTTCATATAACACCCCAAGATGCATAAATATTATTGTGGTTACTAAGTTGATCTTTACGATTTATTACTTTATTTTTATTACCTTATGATGCTAAACAATAAATGACTAAGGCTGGAAGGCGAAGAAACATATATTTGGTAACATAAATTATTAGTAATTAGGAGTCCAGATTCTTTAACAAAAATATAAATTGTTTACATTAATTAAAAGAAACAGTTACAAAAGATAGTTACCCGTATGAAGGGAAATTTAGATGAGGGAAAAAAATCAAGGAGAAATCCTAGAGCTGGGTGGAATAAACCAGTGGAATAATTCTCAAGAACAATGAGTAAAAAGTACAGGACTTGAGGCGGGACAGGAGTTTAGAGGCCCAAGCTATTTAGTGTGGCTGGTGTATAGAAGAAAGTACTCGGGGGAGGGTTTGGACTTAATTTCCAGGCTCGGGAGGAGAGACTTTCCAAAAGGGATTGGATATTACAGGTTTCTAGTAGTAAATAGATAAGTATCATAGAAAGTTCCATTACAAATTAATGCTAGACTGTGGAGAATAATTTAAATGGTAGAGTAGAGCTTTTCATTACGAATTGATGCTAGAATAATTACTTAAGTGATAGAATAAACTAAGGAAAGAAATTACTTGAAAGTGCATTAATACAAAGAAGAGAAATTACCAGCATCACAAATGCAACAATAGATAGTACATGATGGCAAAGCATGAAGAATAGCAGTTAATAGTAGTAAAGTATGGAGGAATATTTTCATTCAGCAGATAAACATTTAAACGCTTTTAAGCATTAAGAGTAACATTCAAAATCTCTTAAGTATTAAGAGTAATTTATTATAACAAGAAGTGGAATAATACGTATGAAACACTATAAGAGTTCTGTAGAATAATCGGTATGAAGCACTATAAGATTACAGTAAAATCTATCTTTGTATTAAACCGAAAATTCATGTTTATATAAACTGTGTTAAAGGACACAAGGCTACTGTATAAATGAAATAAGTATTAAACTGCAAGCCATTACAGTAGTAATCTAGGAATAATAAATCTTTAAAGCAATCATTATGGAGATGCCGAATGAAACAACCAATACCATTAGTGTTAGGTCCCTATAATACTAGTGATTACCCCATTACTATTGTAGTTATATCCCTTATTAATATTGTTGTGCCCCTATTGTCCTTATATTTTTGTTACTGTGCCCCATAGAATCCCTCTATTGTTATTTTTGTTACTTTATATTATTATTGTTATGTCGGCTTGGTTATGTTGTGACCCCTTAGACTCCTATATATAGAAAGGAGGTTTTGTCATTTGTATTATGAAAGAATTGTTCATTTATGTAATGTAAAGGAGGTTCCCCCCTTGAAGAGGTTGAATTCTAAGGCGTTCATCTATCTTTTCTATCTTTTTGTGAGCTGGTTTCATAAAATTTGGTATTAGAGCTTTGGTTTATAGGGTTTTGCTGCTCTAAATAGGTCATCGTGGTATTTGTGCTATAATATTTTTTCTACGATGTTTTAGATGCTAAAAGAAAAGCCCATTTGGGTTGAAATCGATCTGAACCTCAGGTCCAAAATTTAGATCTTTTCGTGCTATATTTGCAGAGATATGATCTTAGAAAGTTGGCCTTTTTTGCAGACTCCCGAATTACATTACAAACAAGTGACCTAGGGAAAATAGTCAAAACTTTTGTTTTGAGAATCAGATTAAAATTTCATCAGAAGTTGCATAAATAGGATGGACTGTAGTTTCCGGTGTATATTGTTTAGATCCTAAGGTCAAAAACTTCATACAAGTTCGCTCTTCTTAAAAGCTAGATAATTAGGTCATCTTGGGATATTGTGCATAACTCCTTCTTCGAGAATATAAATTCAATCAGACTGGTGGTATTGGAAAGAGGACGTAGAGGGGTACTATAGGTTGCCATTTTAGAACTAGAAGATCCGAAATTACATAGATACATCAAATGCAATATCAAGCTCCTACAAAGTGAAAAGATGTGTGTAGATTTTTTAACTTTTTGCATAAGCTTGGTTTGAAAAATTAGTTTGAAGAATTTCAAAGGGCATAGTTAAACATTATTATCAGTAACTAATGCCCCAAGGAAAGAAAATGAAAATACATAGTAAGCAACCTGAAATCTCTAGCATGACTAATGAGGAAGAGGAAGAAATGCAACATGATATATCAAAACTAGGAGACCAAGTGCAACAAATGTCACTCGCACAAAAGGTAATAGAATCTAAGATGGATGGTTTAAAGAAAGATGTATAAGCTAAGATGTATGGCATGTAAGCTAAGATGAATGACATGGAAGTTAAGATGGACGATTTGAAGATGGATTTGAAGACAGATTTGAAGGCAGGCATGGAAGATTTGAAGACATGCATGGAAGATTTGAAGACAGATTTGACAAAGTTTCTACAAGAAGTGCTTACTAATGGTGAAAGGGTAGTAAAGGAAACTCATGATGAGAAAAAAATAAATGTTAATCATGATTTCATAGACTCTAATGTTGGATCGAAGAACCACCATATTCCAAAAATCGATATGAGGAAGTTTCATGGCAAGGATCCTGCAACATGGATACTATAGATGGAGCAATTTTTCGATCTCCGTAATGTGAACACACAAAAGGTACGTATTTCAACTTTATATTTGAACCAAATCAGTTTTTATGGTATCGATGGATTTTCTCTCATAAACAAATTGTCACTTGGGCAATTTTTACGGAAGAAATGACAGCACATTATGAGGATACAAATTCGAGAGGAGCATAGGATTGATGTGTTCATAGGGATTTTAAAGGATAATATCCAACATGAGGTTCGCCTTTGGGAACCTAATTCATTGGAGAAGGCATTCAGGTTAGCAAGGAAAATGGAGAGCAAAATTATGGAAACCAAGAATCCTACCACTCACAACTATAAAGATGGAAGTGTTGTTGTCCCTAGCCTTCCACAACTTATAAGGTTGACACCACAACAGTTGGAAGAAAAAAGGGCAAAAGGGCTTTGTTACAGTTGTGATAACAAATACACTAAAGGTCATAAGTGTGCTAAGAAGAAATTATTCTACATAGATTGTGAAGAGGAGGAAGAAAATGAATAGGAAATGTCAAAAGAAGATGATATACTCCAGGAACAAACCCTAGATAAAGAAGTAATGAATATGACCATATCTTGTAATGCATTGGCTCGAATTACCACTCCTCAAACTATCAAGATAGAAGGTCATATCAAGAAGAAAAAGGTAATAGTGTTGAGTGATTCAGGAAGTACCCACAATTTTATTCATGGTAAGACAACAAAATAATTGAATTGCTTCCTATATCCAGTACAAGAGTGTCAAGTGATGGTTGCAAGTGGACGAACCATAAATTGCTCTGGAAAGTACCATAATATCAAGCTATCCATGGGATAATATGTATTGAATAGCGTAATTCTTTCCATTCCAATAGGAGGTGCTAATGTTGTACTAGGAGTCCAATGGCTACAATCCTTGGGTACAATAGCTTTTAATTTTCAAGAAATTTTAATGAAATTTTCTACAGAGGGAAAGGAAGTTGATTTAAGGGATATTGCAGAGAAACTAGGAAAGATAATCAGCTCTAATGGTATGAAAAAGATTCTAAAAAATGAATAACGAGGTGTAATTGCAAAATTATGTTCACTAGATGTTTCCACATCGAAATCATCTATTTCTCTAGATCTCCATGTTAGAGCCTAGATTTACCTCAGGCTGAAAAGGTAAGATTCTAGGTCCACATCAAACCATGCTCAGCCTGGTAGCTAGCCCTACCAGGACAGGAGATGGCTCTCTCCGGGTCAATCTCAGCGAAATATAATCACTAAAGGCTTGAGATGAGTGATTTAACTACTAATCTTAGGCTAGGTATATGTGTGCAGGAGGTTGATTGAATAAAATGATGATTTTGTTGGCTCAGATGAGGAGGCAGATTTTGGGTGCAGGGATGAGGCACAATCCTGCAGAGGTCTCAATGGGGAAAGGTAGGAAATCGTTTTTGGCACTTAAAATCGATTGAGATGGAAGGATCAGATAGGTGAGAAGCTGAAGAGCGCAAGGTAAATCATGGATCCTCTCCAAATAGCTGAAAACATCAAGAAAATAAAGCAAACCTCAAGTAGAGCACTACATTTTCAGTGGATTCTACTTACACTCTTTTTTTTTAGTTAAGAATAAATAAGATAGAGAATGGAATACATAAACAAATTCACAATTACAAAAGAAATCATTGTACCAAGACAAATTGCCACATGGATCCCAAAGAGTGTTGCAAACCCTGGTCTCAATTCCTTAGCCAAAATGGTGATATGAAAGTACAATGAAGCTCACGGATTTCTCAACAGTCTAACCCTCTACCAAAATCCAACCACTAAACTATGAAATTCATAAAATATATACATTTTCTCATCCTTGTACTAAAGAATTGAGCTCAACCATTTTCTTCAAAATAGAATTAGTTAAATTAAACATGGGCCGAATTTCTAAAAATAGGTGTTGAAGGTGAACTCATATCTCCTAAACCATAGCACCTGTTACAAAAATGAAAGATGTTTTTGTAGATAAGGTCATTTTGGAGAAACATCTCTCTCAAATTTGGGAAATTTGTTTCCAGTAGCTTGCAATCTGTTCCACAAAATCATCTCTAAAACAGAAAACCATTAAAAATTTAAATTTGTGAAAATGAGCTGTAAAGATCTAGCCACATATCTCAATCCATGACACCTGTGAATAAATTGAAAGAGGTTTTGTTTATATGGCTCGTGGTTAACAAAATCTCCTTGGGTTTTGCAAAATTACTTTCCATCTATTGTAAAATGGCCCCACACTAAAATTACTAAAACAAGAAAAAATATGAAAATTTTGCTTTGTTTTAATGTAGGCTCCAAATATCACTGTATATCTCCCACATAGTAGTACCTATGCATAAACGGAAGGAGATTTTTGTTCTTTAGTATTTGATTAACAAAAACCTCTTTCACTTTTGAAAAATTCCTTACCATTAGTTCAGAAACGGATTTTGTACTAAACTTGTCATTGTGTGCAGCAACTGACCTCAAAACATGCATAACCAAGAATCACTCATTCATTTCTTCTAATCCAGGAACTAGTTACGGGAGCGTGATATACCATTGGAAATATTTTTCTGAACTCCTTCTGATGGAGACACTTGTGACATGTTTTTTTTTTAACATCATTTGCAAAACATCTAACAAAACCAGGCATAGTAATAGCTCATGTTGATCCCTGGTGACAGGCTACGAAGACTGGAACTAACATCATCTCCAATGGGGATGGTAGCTCCTTGGAGGTGCCAATAACTATAGATCTCTGGAAAGCAGACAGTGCCTCTTCCAAACCCAAAACAACTCATACCAATTCAAAAACATATACATACTACAACATGTAGATAAACAAATACCGGAAACTGAAATGTTGCCTCAGGCAACTTATTTGTGTACAAATCTAACCTACTTTGCTGAAAAATTGATAGATCAAGTAATGTTGTAATGCCATATCAACCAATCAAGTAACTATGACAAGGATGCTACTTGAAAGTGCTTCAACAAGGACACAAATGTAAATGCTGACAGCCATACATGCACATAACAAGTTTGGTTGTGTAAAAGACAATTTGATCTATCATTCAAATTGAAAAAAAAAATTCCATGTATGTTGCAATAGGATAAAAAAAGCTAGACTCTGTTTGCTACCCCAACTCCTCAATATTGAACTCCAACTGAAAATTGTCAATGCAAATATCCACAGGTAGCTCTATTGTTTCTTGTTTTGAAGGAGGGAGAGTTTCCAAGAACTTTTTGGGATCTCGGAATTCATATGATTGGATCTAATAATCTAAATACTGAATCTCCTTCTCAAATTTTTCAACAAATAACTCAAAGAAGCCAGTATTAGCTTTAAGACGAAACTTCGAAGATCTCAAACATTTAAGCATGGCAATGAAAAATTCTTCATCAATTTCAATATCCACTAACTGATCTCTAACTTCTTTTAAAGCTTCATAAAACACAGAGTCTACCACATACCCTACCATTTTATTTTAGTTCATGAATGGATCAGTGAGCGCTGGAATCTCTAGATTGAGTTGGAGTTGCCAGGTGAAGGTTTCAGCCTTCATATGTGTCTGACTGTTTTCCACCATCAACAATCAGATCTAACTTGATACATTTACTAGGGCAATTTGCAAGTCAGATGTTCAGTTCATAAGACTAGACTGGAGATTGACTAAAGTAACTTTTATCTGCTTGCGCTAATGCAAGCAAAAGCGTTTCGAAGGCTACCTGGCTAACCTGTGAAAACTAACAAACAAATAAACTTTTCTTCTCCAATATGGTCACCACTATGTTAGAGCCTAGATTTACCTTAGGCTGAAAAGGTAAGATTCTAGGTCCACATCAAACCACGCTCAGCCTGGTAGCTAGCCCTACCAAGACAGGCGAGGGCTCTCTCCAGGTCAATCTCAGTGAAATATAATCATTAAAGGCTTGAGATGACTGATTTAATTACTAATCTTAGGCTAGGTATATGTGTGCAGGAGGTTGATTGAATAAAATGATGATTTTGTTGGCTCAGATGAGATGGCAGATTTTGGGTGCGGGAATGAGGCACAGTCTTGCAGAGCTCTCAATGGGGCAAGGTAGGAAATAATTTTTGGCACTTAAAATCGATTGAGATGGAAGGATCAGATAGGTGAGGAGCTGAAGAGGGCAAGGTAAATCATGGATCCTCTCCAAACAACTGAAAACATCAAGAAACTAAAGCAAACCTCAAGTAGAGCACTGCATTTTCAATAGATTCTACTTACACTCTTGTTTGTTTAGTTAAGAAGAAATAATATATAGAATGGCATACATAAACAAATTCACAATTATAAAAGAAAGCATTGTACTAAGACAAATTGCCACATGGATCCCAAAGAGTGCTGCAAACCCTGGTCTCAATTCCTTAGCCAAAATGTTGATATGAAAGTACAATGAAGCTCAAGGCTTTCTCAATAGTCCAAACCTCTACCAAAATCCAACCCCTACACTATGAAATTCATAAAACATATACATTTTCTCATCCTTGTACTAAGGGATTGAGCTCAACCATTTTCTTCAAAATAGAATTAGTTACATTAAACTTGGGTCGAATTTCGGAAAATAGGTGTTGAAGATGAACTCGTATCTCCTAAACCATAGCACCTGTTACAAAAATGAAAGAGGTTTTTGTAGATAAGGTCATTTGGAGAAAAACCACTCTCAAATTTGGGAAATTTGTTTCCAGTAGCTCGCAATTTGTTCCACAAAATCATCTCTAAAACAGAAAATCATTAAAAATTTAAATCTGTAAAAATGAGTTGTAACGATCTAGTGACATATCCCAATCCATGACACCTGTGAATAAAATCAAAGAGGTTTTTGTTATATGGCTTGTGCTTAACAAAAAATGCTTTGTGTTTTTCAAAATTACTTTCCATCTGTTGTGAAATGGCCCCGCATTAAAATTACTAAAACAGTAAAAATTATGAAAAAATTGCTTTGTTTTAATGTAGGCTCCAAATATCATAGTATATCTCCCACATAGTAGCACCTGTGCATAAAATGAAAGAGATTTTTTTTATCTAGTATGTGATGAACTCCCTATTCCCCGAAGCTATAGTATAACGGGGCGGGGTCAAGGGTCCGGTAAAACCCTGAAACCTTCTTTCTCTTTTTACACTAACCATACCACGGATTTGTTTAGGGTGTTGCAACTAGCAGATTAACAGTTTTAGGCCTTCGTTCATTAGAGCTTAACGCACGCTATAGATCGGTACCTTATCTTTGGTAACTTCATTAACAAAAACCTCTTTCACTTTTGAAAATTTCCTTACCATTAGTTCAGAAACTGATTTTGTACTAAACTTGTCATTGTGTGCAGCAACTGACCTCGAAACATGCATAACCAAGAACCACTCATTCATTTCTTCTAATCCAGGAACTGGTTATGGGAGTGTGATATACCGTTGGAAATATTTTTCCGAGATCCTTCTGATGGAAACACTTGTGACATGTTTTGTGCTGAACATCATGTGAAAAACATCTAACGAAGCCAAACATAGTAAGAGCTCATGTTGATCCCTGGTGATCCAAAAAGTCTTCAACAATCATTCCAAGGTATTTGAGACTCCCAAAGGTCTCCCACCTATTCATGATCATGATCATGCTATTCATTTGATTCTAGGAAATGTTTCTCCAAACATCAGGCCATATAGATATCCCTATGCCCAAAAGAGTGAAATTGAACATATGGTTGCAGAAATGCTAGAGGCTCGTATAATTCAACCTAGTCAATGTTCTTTCTCTGCTCTAGTAGTATTGGTTCAAAAGAAGGATGGACCATGTTGCATGTGTCTGAATTATAGGGAGCTCAACAAGCTCACTATTAAAGATAAGTTTCCCATTCCTATCATTGATGAATTATTGGATCAATTTCATGGATAAATTTACTTCACCAAGTTGGATCTTCGTTCAGGATATCATCAAATCATAATGAAAACTGAGGACATTCCAAAAAAAGAATTTATAACTCATGAGGGTCATTACGAACTTTTGGTCATGCCTTTTGGCCTTACCAATGCACCTTCTACATTTCAAGGTTTGATGAATTCCATTTTCAAACCCTTAGAAAATTTTTGTTAGTATTTTTTGATGATATACTAATCTACAGCAAGTCTTGGAAAGATCATGTTGATAGGGTGCTAGAACTATTGGAGGAGAAACAATTATATGCAAAAAGATCCAAATGTTTCTTTGGAGTACAAGACATGGAATATCTGGGTCATATGGTATCTCATGAAGGAGTTAAGGTAGACCCTAGCAAAATTAAAGCCATTAAGGAATGGAAAATCCCCACATCCATAAAGCATCTACAAGGATTTCTCGGCTTCACAGGGTATTATAGCAAGTTTGTTAAGAATTATGGGATAATAGTAGCACCTCTAACAACATTATTGAAGAAAGATGCATTTTCATGGACTCTAGAAGAAATAAAGTCCTTCGAACATCTTAAAGAGGCAATGTGCCAAGCACCATCCTTAGCTACATTGGACTTCACAAAAACCTTTATTATGGAATGTGATGCTTGAGGAAATGGAATTGGTGTTGTTTTAATGCAATATGAAAGACCCATTGCTTTCGAAAGTCGTCCAATCAAGGGAAAGTTTTTACACAAAGCTATTTATGAGAAGGAAATGTTGGAAATACTACATGCACT
>APFE030474998.1:169506-195518 GCA_000404065.3 Pinus taeda
TATTCGAAAGTTACAACAAGATTCCAGTACATTTGATACATTTAGCTGGAAAAATGATTCTTTATGGTACAAATATCGCTTATACCTTTGTAAGAATTCCCAACTCAAACAAAAGATTCTTATGGAATTGCACCATTCTCCCTTAGGAGGGCACGTAGGATTTTTAAAAACTTGCCACACGGTTAATAAAGAATTTATTTGGGATGGCCTTAAATAATATATTCAAAAGTTTGTGGCAGAATGTTTGGTTTGCCAACAAAATAAAGTTGAACAAATTAAGACCCCAGGTCTATTACAACCTTTATCCATTCCAAGCCAGCATTGGGAGAAGGTTTCAATGGATTTTATCATAGGTTTACCCAAGTCTGAGGGAAAGAGTGTCATCATGGTGGTAGTTGACAGACTTACCAAGTATGCACACTTTTGTGCATTATCACATCCATTTAAAGGTAGTACAGTTTCTACTACATTTATGGAAACAATTCAAAAGCTACATGGAAACCCAAAGATTATTGTAAGTGACAGAGATCCCATTTTCACTGGAAATGTTTGGACATAATTATTTTCTTGTCTTGGTACTTAGTTAGCTCATAGCTCATCTTATCATCCTCAATCTGATGGGAAAACTGAAATAGTAAACAAATGTTTGGAACGATATCTTCATTACTTTGTATCTGATAAACAAACACAATGGGTCAAATGGTTGCCTCTGGCTGAATGGTGGTATAATGCTTCCTACGATACTACAACAAAAATGACCCCATTTATGGCACTTTATGGATATCATCCACCATCCATAACATCATATTTAAGAGAAAATTCTAAGGTTCAAGCAGTGGAACATCACCTCGAGCATCAACAACAAGTTCTCCAACTCTTAAAGGATAACCTTGTGTTGGTAAAAAATAGAATGAAACAATAGGCAGATCAAAATCACAGCAAAAGAAGTTTTGATGTAGGTGACTAGGTATTCCTACGGATACAACCTTATAAACAAATGTCCCTCAAGCAAGCTAAGAAGGATAATAAATTATCACCAAAGTATTATGGTCTGTACAAGGTGTTGCAAAAGATTGGTACTATGGCATACGAATTGGAGCTTCTTGTAGCTTCTCGAGTGCACCAAGTTTTCCATGTTTCATGTTTAAAGAAGGTTATAGGCGACAAGCTCCCAGTTCAAAAAATATTGCCAGAACTTGACAAGGAAGGAAAAATTATATTGGAGCCAGAAGCAGTCACAGAAATAAAAACTCGACAGTTACGAAATCGATCAATTTCAGAGTATCTCATCAAGTGGAAGAACTTATCCACTAAATATTCCACATGGGGGGATGAGAATTTTATACAAAAGCATCCATAACTACTCAAGTGTTGAGGACAACACTTTTTTTTAAGGAGAGGGGCATGTTAGGTCCCTATAATACTAGTGATTACCCCATTACTATTGTAGTTGTATCCCTTATTAGTATTGTTGTGCCCCTATTGTCCCCATATTGTTATTAATATGCCCCTTAGAATCCCTCTATTATTATTTTTGTGCCTTTATATTATTATTGTTAGGTCGGCTTGGTTATATTGTGTCCCCTTAGACTCCTATATATAGAAAGGAGGTTTTGTCATTTGTATTATGAAAGAATTCTTCATTTATGTAATGTAAAGGAGGTTTCCCCCTTGAATAGGTTGAATTATAAGGCATTCATCTATCTTTTGTATCTTCTTGTGAGCTGGTTTCATAACACTGAGCAACGAAAATAGAGGTACTCTTGGCCCAACATACAATTTAGAGATAAAATAATTACACTATCACTTAAACAATAAGACACTCTGAATTGATTAAATATGTTTCACAGTAATAAATTAAAGCACAGTGCTACATTTCAAATTGGCTCGACAGCCTGAGAGTTTCGATATGACCTGAACCCTAAAAGACCATCCTATGTATAACATAACTCAACACATTACATAACAGAGAAAATAACCCAAAAACTCTCAGTCGATTAAGTCATGATCATTCAAAAAATTGTATGTTCCATGCACAGTATTTAACCATTTCCTATATATTTTTAAATAACTGAAAACAAAACTTAAGCTAGTCTCAACTTAAAACTCGGCTCAATACTCAGCCTCTATCCCTAGGTATTTAAACATATTAAAACTTAAGTTCATACCCTAGAGGTAAAAGTTCCAACTTGGAAACAAACATGGACGTCGTAAGCTCTTAATTCTTTAAGAGTCGTTGTCCTAGTGAGATGACTATCTGAGAAAATATGTAAGAGTACATGTTACAAACACCCAAAATAGTGGAATCAAAATGCATTCAATCCTATAGCATATGCTAAAAGAACAATGCCAAGAGGATAAGTGTCTTACCTGAGTTTGAAGGGTTTCCTCTTTGAGTAGCTCACCTGCATGACAGCAAACAATTTCATTAAAAATAATGAAACAATCTGGAAACTAGAGTCTATCAACAACAAGAGGCAAACCTTTTCAAAAATTTAGAATTGTACTATTATGGGTTTACCTTCTCAAAATGGTCCTTGGAACAGAGTGTTTCGTGCAGTATCAGAAGCCCCTCGAACCACCCCGATGCAACGAAGGTGAACCATTAAATTCGGCACTAGACAGAAACCCTAAGCAAAAGATGAATTCATACAATGCAGATAATTGAAACCATGTATTAACAGTCCATGGGGATTACCTACCTTCGCAGGTCTAACCATTCCAACCATTTCAAACCACAGAAGGATCAGTAGTAAGCTTGAAACCCTCATCAATCTAGACCCTCACAGAGCAACAGGAAACCTCGAGCCAACAACAACAATGACTCCAACAGCTACCGGGTGTGAAAAATTGGTTAGGGGGTTAAACCCTAAACCCTCTCTGTCGTTAGATCACGTGGCAGATATCAACACACATAAAGCAAGATAGTTTTTGCAAGATATGAAAACCAGTTGGAAGATGCATGTAACATCATGGATTACCCACATACTACGTGTTCCCGTGTGCAAGAGCCAGCTCACCAAATTCTGGGTAGGGATGGCTAAACCATCGGAGGCCATGTGCACATTAAACAATACTCTCCATACACACATTGTTAACTATGTAATATGATATCACACATGAATTTCATATAAGTGATGTCTGGTTTTGCAAACTTAAATCAATAATGTAATTAATACTTTCATAAACTATGACAGGTCCATTATCCAAGGCCAAATATAGTTTTAAGTAATTTTTTATTTATTTATGTATATTTCATAGGTTTACATGCTTATAGTTGTTACAAATAGTATCATATCTCAGGTTCATACACTAAGACTCTTTGGGAAAAATATGAGATATATATATATAGATATTTTATATTAGATATATATTATATATAATATATATTATATTATATTATATTGTATATATATATATATATATATATATATATATATTTATATATATATATATTTATATTATATATATATATATTTATATATATGAATGATGTTTTTTTTGTTTTTTAAAGAAAACAACTAAGTAAATATTGTGTGAACACAAGACCGCAAATCAATACAAAAAAAGGGTCAGAATGCAGAGGATCCCTAGACCACACAACCTGCGTGAAACAACGTATGTGAATACTAATTCGGATATTTGGATACAACTGGGCGAGGAATCCCATCAAGATAATGTGGTGTTACTCGAGAGTGTTGAGCAGTTGCATGTTCAGATGAAAATTTTAATAATAGACAGTGAACGACTACATTTAGAACAGGAGAAAATTATCAGAAGTTTGTCCAACGGATGGAACCAATGACATCTAGACCCTAGTGCTGAAGATTGGGAGAACACCCCAATGTCTCAGCATGGAGAGGAAAACGCTGAGTGAGCTGAAAAACATTTGGAATACAAAGAAGGATGGTTGAACAATGTCTCTAACCAACGCACAATAAAAAGACAAAAATATGAATTACAAGGAGAATTTAAAAGTATTAAACCATCACTCTTTGAAGGAGAATCTGAAGAAGCAATAGAAGCTGGGTTAACTGATATGGGAAAATATTTTCAGATTTATGAGTACACTGATAAATTGAAGGCAAAATTGGAAGTTTATCAGCTAAGGGGTAAGGCTACTCTTTGGTGGGAAGAAATCAAAACAGTAAGGAAAATTGACGAAGAGTAGGTTACATGGAACAAATTCCAAAAGCATTTCAAAGAAAAGTATCTAACTGAACGTTATTTTGATGAAAAAGAAAAAGAATTTCACGAGTTAAGATTGGGGACCTCAACCATGGATGAATATGTGACACAATTTACTTCCTTGCTACACTATGTGCCTTATATGCAAGAGGAAAAGGCCAAAATTCAATGCTTCATTAGTAGCCTACCCAAATTTATGAAGGAGAAATTGGAGTTTGACTACCCCAAAACAATGGATGATCTAGTGTGGAAAGCTTGCATCTGCTACCAGCAAATGAAACAAAAAAATGAAGGACCTAAAGGAGGGTCGAATAGGAAATGTAGAAGCCTGATTCCAAAGAAACACCCAAAATTTTCTGGTGGAAAAAATGGACAACAAAAACCTCTCAGCCAATTTTCAATAAGGAATCAGCCTAAAGTTGCATATTCCAAAAACCGAGAGTCAGAAGGAGTTATTAAATTCGTTAATGACCATCAGTCAAACCATCACTGCAATGATGAGGATGCAAAGAACCCCACTATTACAAAAATTGTCTGCATATGACAAGGACGAAACAACTATCAAATATGCTAGAAGAATTCATAGTTAGAGAAGTGGCAAGGAGCATGCCCATAATTAATGTTGCTCTAGATGATCATCAAGTAGAATATCAGCCCACCATGATTGAATGTGAAGGTATGATTGCTAAACAACTTGTCTCTGTTTTATTTGATCCAGGTGCTAGCTTAAGCGATGTTAGTCCTAGGGTGGTAGAAAAGCGTCAATTACAAAGTAGTAAGTTTCCAAAACCATGGTTGGTTCAATTAGCCACCGGAACAAGAAGAAGGGTAATTGCAAAAACAAAATGTTCTCGCATAACAATTTCAGGGGAACCCATTTACGTTGACCTTAATATACTTCTTTGGTTTCTTATGAAATTCTAATTGTGATGGATTGGTTGGAAAAATGTTGGTCCCTAGTGGATTGTAAACAAAAAAATGTCAGTTTTATCGCTGAAACAGGCCAAAGGAAAGAACTCCAATGGATTAAAACCAATACCAAGTTATGCCCTATCGCTGCTAGTCAGCTAGGAAAATGTATTAGAAAGGGCTTTCAAATATATGTTGTTTAGGTGGGATTGACAAACACAAAAAATAAAATCACCTCCTTGGAAAACATTCTTGTGATTCAAAAATTTGTTGATGTATTTCCTGAGTCCATTCTAGGTTTACCACCAAAGTGTGATATTGATTTCACCATCAAAATAATTTTGGGTGTAGCCCCTATATCCAGGGCCTCTTATCGCATGAGCATACCTGATTTAATGCAGCTTCAGGAGCTTCTAGAAAAAAAGTATATCCACCCCAGTGTTTCCCCTTAGGGAGCTCTTATACTGTTTGTAAGGAAAAATGACGAGACCCTCAGATTGTGCATTGATCATCATCAAGTAAACAAACTAACCATCAAGAATAAATATCCTTTACCACGTATTAATGATCTATTTGATCAGGGGTAAGGAGCCAAAGTATTCTTGAATATCGATTTCGAATCTGGATATCATCAAATAAGGATAAAGAATGAGGACATTTACAAGACTTCATTTTGTACTCGTTATGGTCATTACGAATTCGTGGTGTTGCCATTTGGCCTCACAAATGCCTGAGCCACCTTTATGAGTATAATACATGGTATTTTCCATCGCTACCTTGATAAATTTGTACTGATTTTCATTCATGACAATTTAATATACTCTAATAAGTAGGAGGAGCATAAAGAATATCTGATAATAGTATTGCAAACTTTGCGGGGAAATCAATTATGTGCTAAATTTAGCAAGTGTGGCTTTTTCAAAGATCAGGTTCAATACTTTGGTCACATTATATCAACATATGGAATAGCGGTGGACCCGGAGAATATCAAAACCATTATGGAATGGATAGCTCCAAAGAATGTCATTGGTATCAGATCATTCCTAGGTTTGGCCAAGTATTGCCATCGGTTCATCAAGGGATTTTCAGAAATTGCCTTTCCAATGACCTCCTTATAGAAAAATCAGTGTGCTTTCCAATGGAGTCGAGTGTGAGCAAAGTTTTGAAAGACTAAAACAGCTGCTTACTACTGCACTTGTGTTAAAGGTAGAAGATATAGAAAAGTCTTATGTGGTTTGCATGGATGCGAGTAAAGAAGGTGTTGGTGGAGTGGTGACACAAGAAGGAAAGGTTATTTCTTATGAATCATAGAAGTTTAAGGAGTATGAAAATTGATATTCTGCTTATGACCTTGATTTGATAGCGGTGGTGCATGGACTTAAAATATGGCGACACTACCTATTGGGGAATAAATTTCTACTGTTAAAGGATCATAGCAGCCTTACAAATTTCTTCAACCAGTCTAGCTTAAATGCTCGACAGGCTAGATGGACAACATTTTTAAGTAAATTCAATTTTGAAATGATACATCTTAAAGGGAAGGAAAATCGAGTGACTGACACATTGAGCAGAAAAGTACATGGTATTTACGAGGTCCAAATCAGTTAAGTATGCTCAAATATTCCTGAAATCATAAAGGAAGCATCTATTAAGGATCTAGAGTACACATTTCTTTGATAGCAGATAGAGGAAGCTTTGTTGAAAAAGGAAAAAATAGATTTCAAAATAAATTCTGACAACATCCTCACCTTCAAGGACAAAGTTTATGTTCCTAACAAAAACTCTATTAAACAATTGATATTGGATTAGTTTCACAGGAAACCATGTGTTAGACACCCAGGTTACCAGAAACTATTTTCAGCCATCAAGAAAGGGTATTTTTGGCCTATGTTAAGGAAGGATGTTACAAAGTACATGTCGAAATGTTTGGAGCATCAACTGGTGAAGGAAGAACATCAACATCCCGCGGGTTTGTTGCAACCATTGCCCATTCCGAAATGGAAATGGCAGACCATATCTCTAGACTTCATCATCAGCTTACATCGCACTAGGAGGAAGCACGACTCAATTATGTTCATAGTAGACAAATTGAGTAAAACTTCTCACTTCATACCTATGAAATCCACTTACAAAACTGTGGAAATCGTAGACATATTTATGAAGGAAATTTTTCGTCTGCATGGAATATTTAAGGTGGTGATTTCCGATAGCGATGTAAACATTACATCCACATTTTGGAAAACTCTCTTTTCAGGATTGGGTACTTAGATCCAATTTATTACTACCTATCATCCTAAAATGGATGGACAGACCGAACGTGTAAATCAAGTGCTAGAGGACATGCTATGCATGTTTGTGATGCAGAAACCACATAAGTGGGAAGACTATCTCCACCTAGTGGAATTTGCGTATAATAATGGACATCATGAATCACTGGGCATGAGCCCCTTTGAGATGTTGTATGGAAGGAAGTGCAGGGTGCCCATAGGTTCGAATAATCCAGTTAATAAGCTAGCATTGGATCCTGACATGCTAGCAGAAATGGTGGAGTTGTTAAGAAGGTTTGACAAAATCTAAGGGTTGCCCAAGATAGACAGAAAGTGTATGAAGACAAAAAGATGACATATAGACAACTTCTACTGGGATATCAAGTATATTTAAGAGTAAAGCCCTAGAAAATTTCCTTACAATGGCAGGGTTGTGCTAAGTTAACACCCCAGTGCTGTGGACCTTTCCAAGTCTTGGAGCGGATTGGGAAGGTGGCCTATAAGCTTTCATTACCAAGCCACATTTGGGTCCACAATGTGTTCGACATTTCTTTGCTAAAGAAATATGTGTATAATACTTGACATATCATTAACTAGGAAAATATTCAGGTAATCAGGTAAGTGGAATATATGACTTTTGAATATAATTTTTTGAAAAAGGTTGTGACTATGAATTTTTTTTGTGCATATTGAACCCAAAGGACAGTTTTTAGCAGAACCTCCTTGTATTCTCGATTGGAGAGAAACCGCCTTGCGAAAGCGAGCCACCAGCCAGGTTAAAGTGCAGAGGAAGCACTTCGGCCCAGATGAGGCCACCTGGGAAGAGGAGGAATTTATGCAGGAAGCTTATCCGATGTTATTTTCTGAAGCCAAAAAGAACACCAGGGATGGTGTTCCTTGTATGGTTGGGGGAGATGTAACACCCCACGATGCATAAATATTACCGTGGCTACTAAGTTTATCTTTACCATTTATTACTTTAGTTTTATTACCTTATGGTGCTAAATAATAAATGACTAAGGCTCGAAGCCCAAGAAACATATATTTGGTTACCTAAACTATTGGTTAGTAGGAGTCTAGATACTTTAAC
This sequence comes from Pinus taeda, assembly GCA_000404065.3. Lineage (NCBI taxonomy): Eukaryota > Viridiplantae > Streptophyta > Pinopsida > Pinales > Pinaceae > Pinus > Pinus taeda. The sequence continues at coordinate 177,961 of APFE030474998.1, forward strand.
AAAACTAGAAACTATTTACATTAATTAAAAGAAACAATTAGAAAAGGCAGTTACCCATCTACGCTAGAGCGAGATTTAGATGGGGGAAAAAGAATCTAGGAGAAATCCTAAAGCTTGGTGGATAAACCAGTGGGATAGTTCTCAAGAACAATTAGTAAAAGGTACAGGACTTGAGGTGGGATAGGAGTCTGAAGGCCTAAGGTCCTTGATTGTGGCTAGAGTTAGTTTAACGATGAAGAGAAGAAAGTGATCGGGGGAGAACTGGACATAATTCCCAAGTTCATGGCTGGGAGGAGAGACTTTAAAGAATGGATTGGATATTACAGGGTTCTAATAGTGAACAGATAATTATCATAGAAAATTCCATTACAAATTAATGATGGATGGTGGAAAACAATTTGAATGGTAAAGTAGAACTTTTCATTATGAATTGATGATAGAAGAATTAATTAAGTAAAAAAATAAATGAAGGAGATAAATTCCTTGAGAGTGAATTAATACGGAGAAGAGAAAATACCAGTTTCACAAATGAAACAGTAGACAATACATTATGGAAAAGCATGCACAATAGAAATTAATACTAGTAAAGTATGGAGGAAAATTTTCATTCAGCAGATAAGCATCCAAATGCTCTTAACTATTAAGAGTAATTTATTATAAAAAGTAGTGGAATAATCTGTATGAAACATTATAAGAGTTCTATAGAATAATTGGTATGAAGCACTACAAGATTACAGTAAAATATATCTCTGTCTTAAAATGAAAAGTCATGTTTATATAAACTATGTTAAAGGACACAGGGCTACTATATAAATGAAATAAGTATTAAACCATAAGCCGTTATAGTAGTAATATAGGAATAATAAATATTTAAAGCAATTGTTCTAGAGATGCTGAACTAAACAACCAATACCCTCAGCAAAGAAAACAGAGGTATTCTTGGCCCAACATACAATTTAGAGATAAAATAACTACATTGCCATTTAAACAATAAGACAATCTGAATTGATTAAATATGTTTCACAGTAATAAATTAAACCACAGAGCTACATTTCAAATTAGCTCGACAGCTTGAATGTGTAGACATGACCCAAACCCTAAACAACCATCGTGTGTATAACATAACTTAACACATTATATAATAGAGAAAATACCCCAAAAACTCTCAATCAACCAAGTCTTGATCATTAATAGAATTGTATGTCCCATGCACAGTATTCAACCATTTCCTATATATTTTTGAATAATTGAAAACAAAAATTAAGCTAGTCTCAGCTTACAACTTAGCTCAGTACTTAGCCTCTATCCCTGGGTATTTAAAAATCTTACAAGTTAATTTCATACATCAGAGGTAAATGTTCCAACCTGGAAACAAACATGTACGTCGTAAGCTCTTAAGTCTTTAAGGGTCATTGTCCTAGTTAGATGACTATCTGAGAAAATATGTAAGAGTACCTGTTACAAACAACCAAAACGTCGCAATCAGTATGAGTCCGATCCTACAACATATGCTAAAAGAGAGATGCCAAGAGGAAAAGTGTCTTACCTACGTTTGGAGGGTTTCCTGTTTTAGTAGCTCACCTGCATGACAACGAACAATTTCATTAAAAAAGAAAGAAATGATTTCGAAACTACAGTCTATCAGCAACTAAAGGCACACCTTTGAAAAAATTTGGAGTTGTACTATGAGGGTTTACCTTCCGAAAATGGTCCTTGGAATAGAGTCTTCCTATAGTATCAGAATATCATTGAACCACCATTGTGCAATGCAGGTGAACCATTAAATTTGGCACCAGACAGAAACCCAAAGGGAAAGCCGAATTCATACAATGCAGAAAATTGAAGCCATGTATTAGGAGTCCATCAGGTTTACCCGCCTTTGAAATTCTAACCATCGCAACCATTACAAACCACAGAAGGATCAGTAGTCAGCCTGAAACCCTCACCAATCCGTACCATCATAGAGAAACAAGAAACCTTGTGCTGACAACAACAATGACTCCACCAGCTATGGGGCATGAAAAATTGGTTAGGGGGTTAAACCCTAAGCCCTATCCGTCATCGGATCGCCTAGCAAAGATCAATGAACATAAAGCAAGAAAGTTGTTGTGAGAGATAGAAACTAGTTTTAAAATGCATGCAACATCCTGGATTACCCACATGCCGCATGTCCCCACGTTCAATAGCCAACTCGCCAAAGTTTGGGCAGGGATGGCTAAGCTACTGGAGGCCATGTGCACATTAAACAATAATCTCCATACAAACCTTGTTACCTGTGTAATATGATATCACACACGAATTGCATATAAGTGTTGTCTGGTTCTACGGACTTAAATAAATAATGTAATTAATACTTCCGTAAACTATGACAGGTCCATTATCCAACACTGAATATAGTTGTAAGTAAATTTTTATTTATTTATGTATATTTCATAGGTTTACATGCTTATAGTTGTTACACTTCATAGATCTAGAGTTAAGATGGATCTAGGCTCATTATATTGGGCTCACAAACCAAGTGGTGTAAATGTTGTGTTTTCTTGTAAACATTTACATGTGGGGAAGTAAGAATCTATTCTCACACAGATCTATAGATAACCATCTACTGAAATAAATCAAGATTAATGATCCTCGCTCAACTCCAATTGGAGTATACAAATATGATTTGATGGAGAAATTGTTCCTTTCACTGATGTTATTAAATCATTTCTCCATTTTCATGAAGTCACTACTCCTCTAAACTATGTAGAACTTATTTAGTATATTTTTACACTTAATCACAAGACTCTCTACTCAACTCACCTCATCTCTACAATCATAATATCAGTAGTAAGACAATCTCTATGGAAAATTAAAAAATACATTGCAAGCATGTGCTCTCCACCCTAGCAAATAGTGGAACAAATGTAACCATCATATCTGCAATGAAATGACCATCCAACAGCATAAACATTGCTCTATCAACAGTAATAAAAAGTTTCTACAATAGTCATGAATTCTGATCTAAATACTATTTCGCTTCTTTAGCAAATTGCTCCATTCACTATCACTTACACACATGCACTATCAATAACTTATCTCTACTAGGTATGGAGCATTACTATGTCTTATGTAGCCCTCTTAGACACCCTTACACTAAACCAATCATTGCCCAGCTTCGAAATTAAGTATATAAAAATTACAAGGAACAATTCACTTTTGGACTGGGATTAAGGGTACAAAAAGTTGAAAAAAACCAACCATAACTATCACTACTTGCAAATTAAAAGAATTCACACCCATTGGAGAAATTTTTCAACCACTCACAAAATTTTCCACTCAATTTTGAAAATTTTAGGAAATACCATGTCGAAGTACTTTTGATTTGCATGAGGAATATAGAGAAAAACACTTATTGAAGGAATATGCAACTATTGTGAGGGAAACCTACATATGTACTAGCACCTTCTAAAGGAAACCTATGTATGCCTTTTCATCTCTACTATTGATCATTACTTCCAAAAATTGGTCCTCTACTTCTCTAAGCATTTCTCAATCTTGTATATTCTCTATAAGCTCACATAAGGCCTCTAAATCATCACATCAAAGCAGCCTCCAACTACGTTAACTGATTAGCATGTCAAGGCCTCCAAATTTGTAAACTCCAATAAAACAAGTCATTGGCTATTCCTTATACACTTTCATAAGATGCAAAACCTCTACACAACTTTGTAGTACATCATAATGAGCCCAATACACTCTTGCAACAAGTCATCCTCTAGTTCTTACAATAGGTAGGCACCTTTGAGTAGGTTATGAAAAATAGAATCACATGAAAAAATATCATCCACATACCACATCACTTCCATCATTTGTTCATCATGAGTGTGATATCAATGCATCATGATGTCAATGCCTTGTTGACATGAAATGCCAACATAGCCAACTGCAACCATGCTACAAGAATGACATCAATAAATTAGCTAGACTACATAGGGCTGACATCAATTCTAACACAAGCTAACTGACATGATAAAACCACAGCCAACATCAACTAGCTAAAACCATGCACACTGAATGCAAACAATCTCCCCCTTTTGCATTGATGGTAACCACGCATAATCTCTAAACCATTATCACTTCTAATGCTCTCGCTTTGATATCAATGAAAAAGGGTGAACTTCATCCAAAAAGGTGGCAATACCTAGAGCACAAACACTCGAGCATATAATCTATACATTCATGTATGACACATCAGCAATGGTAAACAACATAATGATAATCATCAAATAGACTCCTATGAACAACATATCAAGCCAATCAACATTCAAACTAGCATATCCAACGAGAAACCTCTAGGATCAGCAACAATATGCATAAGAAATCATACAAGAATCAAAGAACAATAACATAATATGTGCATATACATTAGGCAACCAAACCATCCTCTACATAGAAAGTACATAGCAACAACTACCAACCATACATGAATGCATCATCCACCTCTCTGTTGATATAATGATGACAAATCCCAACAAAAATAGCATAACATGAGGCACACCATCAACATCTCCAAGTGGATCATAATGCCACCAATGATGAATAAAGTAAGTAAGAGCAAATAGCTTCTCACCTTGAACACATGCATTCTCCGAGTTGTAGTGATTTCTTCCACTACAAATGCTTACCTCTTTTAAGTAGAAGCACCATATGAACAAGACTCCACATAACCATCACTCAAATGACATATATATTAATAAATACATAGTTTTAGCTATGACATAAGACCTCATACATGACCATTACATGACCTCATGACACATGAATAGATGACCAATGAAAAATACAATACAAGTACATAGTGTCATGAGCATTTTACCTGTATTTTACAATAAAGTACATTGCTACTATTATCATATCCTATGAACGAGTTTCTCTAATGCATGACACATCATGGCTGTCACATCAGCATTGGCCCATACATATGGTTGCAAAATAAAGTCATGATACTCCTTCATAACATGTCTATCAATATGATGACTCAATCGACTAATGATTGGACTCTCTACAAACATAAAATTATGAATGAATAACAATTACATGGCTATAATTATCATCATATAATAGTTAATACATGGCTGGTCCATGTCTCAATTCATCTCTAAGAATGCATGCCAAATATGTCTCATGTGAGGGTAGTTGTAAATTCATCACCAAAAATTCAAACAAGGGTGAAATAACATGTCTTTCACTCATGGATAATAAACATACCATCTGAAAAAATGTTAGTGAAAATAAATAGAAACGTACATAATAAGTCTTCAAAACATAGTTCTTGCTGAGACCATGCTAGTCTCATATATATATGTATAGTCAAGTAGATCTAACATAAGAATAGACTATAGTAGGGGTTGATTCCTCCTACTCTAAATATGATCAGGAAGAGTACTCCCCTAGCCTCCTATTTCTTCTTACTCTTCCCTTTAATATGTACACATTATTGAGTCTCGTGGATCCCTTAGAAATCATTCTCTTTCCTCCTTCTTTCCAGATGGTACAACCTTTGGAATTGAAAATCACTTCTTCACTTTCATTAACCATTTAGCTCACACAAAAAATATTATGCTTTGAAACTTTAATAATAAAAAATTCATCTGCATTGGTTTTATTCTCACCAAGATTGGATTTACCACTTCTCAATAATCTTGTAGTTTGATTACCTTCCAACACAGCACAACCAGTCTTGGTTGTCTTCAAGAAATAAATTTCCTCCTATCTCCTAGCATATGGTGTGTGTAGAGTCTCGTGACTGTTTTGTTTTTGACACTCATTTCATCCATTTTTCCTCTTTTCATCATCGTTATCAACTCAAATAAGCAGTAAACTATAGATTTTTAGTAAACTATATATTTCAACATGGTACGGTAATTAGATGTCTTATTTATCATATTTATTAAGGTTTCTTATTATTAAGTTAAAAGATTGCAATAGCTTCATAATTAATACGATTCTATAGTTGTTTCATGATTATGTAGCTATCTCCATGGTTTTCCATATTCTAGTATGCCAACCAAGAAAAGAAGCACATGGGCAGATGGGGATTGATCTCCTCATGGATCTCCTCCTATTATCCCGAGCCAAATCATCAAGCAAATTTCCCAATGGAGCGGTCAAAGAAGTAGGTCAATATGTGGATCAGTGAAGTAGTGAGAGTTTCAATAAATCATGACTCTCTATTTTTCTTTCCAAATAGAAAATTGTAGAGAAATATCTGTTGTAGATTAGAATTCAAACTAGGATTGTTTTAATTTTTATAAGGCGTAAAAGTCTCAATTTGTTGAGCAAAATATCTATATATATAACTCTATAAACAGAAAGCAAGGAGGCATATGTAATCTTGGAATTACTATTTGAAGTTTAATAATTCTTCTCTCTTTAATTGAAGAAGTATATTCGTTAACTTCATGCACAGTAAGATGTTGAATTGAAGTTCGAAAACTTGTTGTTTTTTGGAGGGACTCTACAAACAGTTAAGGTTCAATCTTTTATGTTTAGCTTAGTCATTTCATTTTCGTTATTTCCAGAATTTTGTTATCGTAGCTTTAGTTTCATTGTAGTCATTTGTTTAGAGTGTTTCTTCTATTGTTACCAGTTTTAATCATTTATATTCTTTCTAAAATAGAACCATGTATATACTTTTCTTCTTTTCATAGTAATTACATCTGTTAGATTGCATTCCTTCTGTTTTTTCTTTACTATTTCAAATTTGAATTGTTAATTGCAGTGTAGAGATATTAACATATGATGTTTTATAAATTCATTCTAGAATAAAAGTGACTCTTTGTTAGATTATAAATAATTTTCTTTCTAGAACATAAGTGGTTTATTCACACATTTTAGAATAACTTTCTTTCTAGTTTCTTTTTAAAAATACAATTTATCTTAAAGAATGTTTTCATAGAGTTTACAAAGTAGTTTTTCTTTTCCATTACCTCGCATAGTAGTTCTTTTGAAACTAAAGATAGTCAGTTAAATTGGATCATTATAGCTTGTTTTAATTTTCCTTTCACAGTTGATTGTTCGTGTTTAATTGTAAATCGTCAATTTCATTAGGAATATAACAATAAACAAAATCCTTAAAACAAACACAATCATAATTTTAATAAAATCGAGAATGCTTCTAGCATATATAGTGCACTTGCACTTCACAAGATTACCAACTTCAGTCGATAATTTATATAATAAACTTAAAAACATTAAATTTACCGAACATTTTGGTGCCATTGACGAGGAAGTGTAAATAGAAGTCTTAATTTCTTTTAGATAAAGAATAACAAACAAACAATAGAAAAAACTCTAGGGTTATATTTGTAGGTAGAGGAAGGAGATTAATTCCAACAACATCACTTAACGCACCATGACCTCATAGTGCCAAACCACCAACACAAACTCTAATTCCATCCATAGCAGGAAAACTTAAACTTCGAGAGATATTAAGATTCGGAATCCAACCTAGAGATTCACCAACTTCATCAACAGAAGCCATAATAGAAGAGGATCCCATATCCCCAACAACAAGAATAATTTTGCTATCTTCAACTGGAGAACAACTTCTAGCTCAAGAGTTCAAACTTCCTACTAAAGAAGAGGAAGAAGAGACCTACATCAAACCATTGGTAGAAGAACTCGAGGAACTAGAGGAAGTTGAAAACCCAATCTTAGAACTAGAATTAGAATCTTATATTAGTTCTGAAGAATCTACAATAGCTAGAGAAGGGGAAGGAGAGATACATAATTTGAATGGTGAAAAACCTAGGACTGGAGGCGAAAGAGGAGGGGGAAGATAAGGTGGAATAGGTAGAGGAAGAGGAAGAGGAGAAGATATAAATCCAGAACTGTTTGGATTTTGTATCCTCGATGAAAATACAATTGTAACAATGAAAAATATCTCACCCTGTATCCTTTCAAACTTTTGTCAATGAAGGAGTGATTACTGTGAGACATTTATCTTTAAAATTTAAGTCTTGTGTAGATCATATGATTATCTATATGATGCTTAAAAGTTGAAATTATTCTCTGCAACCCTTAAAGATGCAACATCAAAATGGTTTATGAGTTTAGGAATAAACTCCATCAGAACATAGGAACAAATAAAAACTACATTCTTAGAGAAATATAAGGATTATTGTATGCCCCATAACATTAAAGATGAATTCTTTAAAGTGATTCAAAAAGAAGATTAAAATCTTGAAGATTTCATCGAAAGATTTGCTTACAATGTAAAAAGGGCACAAATGAATAATCTAGATGAGGAAACTTTGAAGGATCTCTTATTGAAATCCATTAGAGATGTGTGGATCGATCTTCTCACTCTAATGGGTAAGTGAGACATTTTTCAGTGGTGACTAGATGAAATTTGTGAGTTGTGCATAACCATTTCAAGAGGCAAAACCAGAATGAGAAAAAAATCAACAGATCCTCTTCTATCAAGGATTAATAAATATACAGTTGGGACAGTAACTAGATAAGAATTAGGATATTTTCTTGATAATTAAAAAAAAAACTATTTTAGGGAATCTTAGTGCAAAAATTGACACCCTTAAAATACAAAACAAGCAAAAAGATAAAAATGCTCCATTGTCCATTTCTTTCCCTAAGTGTAGAAAGAAACATGTGTTGAGAGAATGTCCTCTTGGTTTAAAAACTATAGAAACATGCATTATTTGTGTGGAAAATCATGATCCAAAAGAATTTCCCTCAATATCAGGTCCTAAATCTATCTATCAAGAAGAAGGAGTACTAAATCGAGTAGGTCCTTTCTATTTTATTACCAAAAGATCCTGGCAAAATCCACATCCAAATATACCTCAAGATTTTAATACTCAACCATTTTCTCAATATTCATAAAGTAATTGGACTCCCCCAATGCCTTGGAAATCTTGGCCACAACCTTGGTCATAATGATGGAAAAATCCTTATGGAAAATACCCTCAATATCCTCATTTTCCACAATTTCAATAGTGATATCCTACTTTTCCTCCATAATAGTATCCTCGGCCTATTCAACAAACTAAAAATCACAATTTGAATCCACAACTTTGATTACCATTTCCTCAAAGACAAAACCAATTGCCTACCCAACCACTCCAAATCTAAATAATAATAAAAATTCACAACCTGTTTACAATATGGAAGGAAAACATTTTGAAACCTACATGATAACTCCACTAGATCTAAACAATTTTCAACTTAGATTTGGTATAATATTAGAAAAGAAGTCCCCATTAGTTGTTATTCAAGAAAGTGAAAAAGAAAATATATCTTAACAAGAAAAGTCTCTTAATGAAAAAGAAAAAGGTCAAAAAAAGGTTACTCCAACTCAAATAACTCAACTCCAATTATGGAACAACCTTCAGTGTTTGTTTCAAAACCACCTTTTCATGAAAGATTAAAAATTAATCAAGGGGTGGAAAAACAATTTTTATTGCCTGACCTCCTTTGAAGGAAAACTCAACATTTTTGGATTCCTCATGAAAAAATATGAATTCTCTCACATGGCCAAGAAATTTTTACAAGTTTTGAGCTTCCAAAAGGGTAAACAACACCTCAAAAATGACCTTTCTGCCCCTTTTTGGCCACACAGGAAGCAGTGTTGGGAGAACTCATTTTTGGAGGGGAAAATGGACACCAAATTCATAAATTTCACCTATTCTAGAAAGTCGACAGACAGACCTTTCCAACAAGCCCACTTGGAGAAAATTTTGTTCAAAGGAAGGCATTCAAAATCAGTTGCAAACAGGCACGACGCACAGGGACAGAGGCACGGTGCACAGGATGGAAAGTTGACTTTTTTGCCCAAAAAACTCTGTTTCTCGCCTAGTTTTTTCTCAGTTTGACTTTTCTCTTTCTCATAGTCAAAATAATGATGTAATTTGATGTAAATTGATGGATTTTGATGTAAATATGCTAAAATTTCACTCATGGAGGTAGATACATCATGAAAAGGTAGTTTGAAACTGAATGAATCAGTTTCCTAAGTTTTAGAGGCAAGATGTTCCACTGCCTACTTTTTAGTTCTTAGTTTAGATCTTGTTGAAACAGCACCTAAACTTATGAACTCGAACCCTAAAGGCTAGGATGAGTTGTTTGCTGCCTATATCTAGTAGTTTTTCAGTGATTGGCAAAGGTTGGAATTTTGTGAAAGCTTTGAGCAGCATTGTACATTCATCCCTGTAGTTTGGCAAAGGAATAGACCAAGGTTTACAGCCTTTTGTTGGATTCTTGTGGTAAGTTAATTTGGTATTTTTTCTTCTTTTGTAATTCAATTTTACATGTGTTTACGTATGCCATCATCTCTCTTTGTTCAGCTTAACTAAATGAATCAAGGATAAAGGTAGAATTCATTGATGTTGCAGTGCTCTACCTAGGGTTTGTTTATTTTTCTATGTTTTGAGCAGTTTGAAGAGGATCCCTGATACTTTCATGCCCTCTCCAACTCCTCACCAGTATTAAGACTCTCCATCTCACTTATTTCAAAGTACTAAACCATTTGCCTACCTCGCCCCACAAAAACCTCTGCAAGACTGTGTCCATTCCCCGGACCCAAATCTGCCTTTCACATTTGAGCCAACAAACCATCATCAAATTCAATAAAACTCCTCTGAGCATATACCTAGCCTAAAATTAGTCTTTACATCTATCATCTCAAACCTCATTGATCATATTTTCCTGATATTGACAAGGAGAGAGCCCTCTCCCGACCTAGTAGGGCTAGCTACCAGGTTAAGAGTGGTTTGATGTTACCCTAGATCCTGCCTTTCTCAGCCTGAGGTAGATTTAGGCCCTAACAAATTCCTCTACTTTTCCCAGTCTAAATGCATCGAGATGGATGAAAAATAATATAATCATCCAATTCGGATCAGTATATGTTTTACATGTTGTACCTGTGATGTTGTGTGCATGCAGTGTTGTATGTATATGGTATTGCGTACATTTTGTTTATGCAATGCTATGTACATATGGTCTTATACACAAGTTGTATATGTAGTGTTGTGTACAAATGGTGTTGTGTGCATGTAGTGTCGTGTACATGTTGTACATGGGGTGTTGCGTGTAGGTGGTTTTGTGTACATGGCATGCATGTGGTGTTGTGTACACATTGCAAAGGTGTTGTTGTGTACACATTGTGTGGGCGGTGTTGTGTACACATTATGCAGTTGGTACTGTGTACATCTTATATTGTGTACATGTGGTACTTTGTATGTGCATTGTGTGGCCATGGTATCATGACATGTGTAGTCATTGTGTTGTACTATGTGTATGTATAGGTGTTCTGTTGTACGTCAGGTGTAGGTGTAGGTGTATGTGTTGTGTTGTATGCCGAGTGTAGGTGTATGCATTGTATGTCAAGTGTAGGTGCATGTATTATATGGTGTTGTATGTCGTGTGTGGTAGTATGCGTGTGATGCACACTATGTGTATTTATACATGGTTGAAGAGAAGGAACTAAGTGGTTGTTAGGTGTGGAAACCGTTCTGATGTGTGTACGGAAATGACACAAATAAAGGGAGAAGCTAAGGATCAATTAAAGCATAAGTATCAATATTTCATTTCAGTTTTATTATGCATGTGATATATGACTATGATTTATGATGGTTGCATGTGACCTATGATTATGGTTTATGATGATTGTATTTGATTCATAATTTTGATCTATGATGGTTATCATTTGAGCTAACTGGATGTGATATGTTTATAAAGAATGATTTGGTCAAGAGTTGGTTTGACTGGTTGTGACAGGAAGTGAACATAATTGCAAGTGTACCTTATTGATGGGCCATCGATGAGGTATGATGTGAATTTATTTCAATTCGTTTTGAGTCTAATGGAAATTATGTGCTTGGTACAAGAGAGCATGAAAATGCTCAGTTGGGTGGTTAGAACTGACTTCAAGGATTAACACTAACAACAAAAGGAAATGAAGCAAGTGACACTATTCTATTAAAGCACTTTAAGAGAAGGTCCATTATGGGACACTAGTACCCAACAGTGTCCCTTGATTTCCATAAGCATTCCATGATCGATATGATGGTTTTGAGGCAGGGATATGCCTTGGTTTTTGGATCTTCCAATGCGAAGAGCCTTGCCAAGGGAGGGTTCTCCCGAGGGACTATGTAGTAGAGAAGGGGATGCCCACTAAACCCATAAGGTGTGTGGTTACATGGAAGGTGGTGATCGGATTACCCGAGAGACTGTTTAGTAGAAAAGGAAAGTTCAGGGATGGATTTATTTTCCTAATTATCATTTCCATATGGAATCAGATGCACATTGGGAGTGTGCCCTGGAACAATGAACTGGTAATTTCTCACTAAGAGGACAAGTGGTGCAAGATTGTAGCGATGTAAATTAGATGTAGCTTTGACTTTAGCATTGGATTATGGACTTCCTGGGAAGTAGGTGAATTCCGGTATTACTTTGAGGGTGGATCTATGGGCCTCTAGATTCCATTTTTGTGGATGTAGGCATTATATCCTTTTCTTTGTTGGTTGAACAAATGTGCATATGTGTATATGTGTATATCATTGTAAATATTGTATCGATTTGGATTTACAAAGCTCCATAAATTGTACGTTATTTGTTGGTTGAAGCAAATGTGCATGAGTATATATTTGATTGTTATTGTAAATATCGTAATGAGTTGTGTTATAAAGCTCCAGTAAATGGTATGTTTGTTATGTTTTCATCAGTGGACATTATAAATAATTCAACGAGCTAAGTTATAAAGCTCCATGGGCATTATGTTTTGGTTTTCAGCAGTCTTGTTGGTTGTAGGTGTCATTGAACATTGAGGGCAGTGTTCCCTCAAGGGGGAGGGTTCTATAACAGCCCTAGCTAAAAGTCCATGTAAAAAATATAATACCAAGCTGGGATTAGTATTCTAAGCTGAATGTTGGGAAGAACTCCTAGTGGGTATTATTTTTGTTTATTATGGCTAAGGAAATTGGCAAATGCAATGGCAAAGGCTTTGGAAAGGCAAAGAAGCATTAATTGGAATTTTATTTATGAAAATGATGGAAATTAGGATAAAAGGAAGGTGAAAGGTCACACGTTTCATGTGAGAAGGGAAATGAAGGAAAATAATTGAAAATGAAGAAAATAGAGGCCTCATTGATAAAAAGGCTTCTGAGGATCAGTTGCAAGCTTTTCTCAATGTAAGATTTTTGTCAGTTTAGTTTTGGATCTCTCTTTATATTTTCTCTCTCTCATACTCTTGGACACTTAGTGGTTTTCTTGGAGAACTCTTGGAAGAGTGCAACATACTTGGGATTTAGAGTAAGAAGGCAAAGGAAAAGTATGAAAGCACAAGAGGACATTGTGACCAACAACTACAGTGGGTTTGCTTGTAAGTACCAAGTTTCATGTATGATTTCCTTGCTAGTTTTGGCATGCATGGCACATGCATGTAATTTATTGGTTATGATCTGTCATTGACATGGAGGATTGCCTAGATTGGTAGTGGTTTTCCTAGCCTTTCCATTTCCTAGATAACAATGGCGTTGTGGGTGTCTTTCCCTTTTGCTTTTCTAGTTGCTTCTCATGTTACTTTGGTTGTGGGTTGAGTTATTAGTTCTTGGAGCCTTGGTTGGACAAGCACTCTAGAGCCATATAAAAGCTTTGGATAAGTTACTACTACTAGAGCCTTGGTTGGACAAACACTCTAGAGCCCTTGGTGAGTTGAGTTACTAGTCCTGGAGCCTTGGTTGGAAAAACACTATGGAGTTTGGCAACAGTTGTGGGTTGAGTTACTAGTCCTGGAATCCCTGGTTGGAACAAACACTCTAGAGCCCTAGAAAACTTAGGTAGAGACCAATATGGTGATGGTTAGTGATACTCGGCCATGAGGTGGAATCACTAGTTGAGGGTTGAGGTTGTTTTTCCTACGGAAGCCTTGGTTCAGTTTTGTTAGATTTCTTTCATGAGATCCCACATTCATGCTTGGAATATGGCATAAGGGTGATTGGTTGAGAGAAAGATTTGGTTCAACCCAATCTATGGTCAGGTGGTATGTGGAAGTCTTAGACCTAGTTGCATTTTGCATATGTTAGTAAGAGCTACTTTCCTCTTGTAATTGATGGGTAAATGTACTTGTTATTATGTGATCTTGATGGTTGTTTTATCATTGTCATTTTGGTGGTTATATGTTGGTTCTAAGCATGGTTTATGACAGACTTGAGTTATGGCTCTCATCATATTTTGGTTAGTATATGAAATTTTAATGAATGAATGACCTAATAGATAACATTGTCGCTATTGGAAGGAGATATTGGTCCTCATTGACGATTCGAAGATAAGTATGAGACCCCTATGTTCATATGTGTATTTATGACCTTAGATTACATGTTCATGATGTGTTCGACGAAATCTATATCATGGTTAGGCTTGGTTAGTTCAAGTACTTAATTAAGTTTTGTGTTAGAGGCTTTTTCTTGGTGCCATTTATTGTCTTGGAAGGTCTCATCAAGTTCAAGGCAGTGGTATGCAGACTAGCCTTGAAAAAATGGCTTAAATCTTGTAGTCTCTCACACATAATTGACTTAACACGATTGCAGTCTCTCCCTTGTAGGAATTATGGGGGCAATTGGAGGGTCCCAGTTTCATGGAGGACTTGTCATGGGAGTGACTGGGGGTTTAATTCATTGAATGGTTAGGTTAACTCAAGAATTGGGCACTTGGAGTGGTAAATTAGCTCCAGGGGGTCCTGTTGCACCTGAGGGAGGTCTATAAAATGTTGTTTCGTCGATTCCACTTAACTATACTTGGGGAGTTGAATCATATCACAGTAACTCTTCATCACATATTACTCGAGTGGACTGGTAAGTTTTGGTAAGTGTGGGAGGATAGTGTTACATGCATAAATTGTAAGGCACTAGATGAATCACTAGCCTAAGCAAAAAATGGAGTAGATGCGCCCTATAGACCCCCAACTCTAGCCTCTTGATGCAAAAAAAAAACTAGAGGATCCCATGTTATACGCAGGAAGAATAAAAGTCTCTTCGAAGAGTCACCCCAAGAAAGGAAAAATATCCAAAAAACCCTCACTAGAGAAATCGTGTGAAAGGCCACCCAAGACTGTGGAAAGAGAGACTGGCACATGACACTAGAGGACCACAAGGAGGGCATGAGGATACCACATGTCCCCCAACCAAAACTGATAAATATGGGCACCAAGTTAACCTAAGGTCTATGCTTGAGCCCAAAACCAAAACCCCTGGTAAAGGCAGAGGTAAACTAGGAAGAGGTAGACTAGCAGAGCCCCCAAAATCATTTACAAAAAAAATGGACCCCCACATGGGGCTCACTAAAAAATAAACCTCCCCCGGATATTCCATAGATTGCAAAGTAAGACCCGACAACACTATGACAACAAAAATTGGTACTGACACATAAGCATAGGGAAAAGGATCATAAAATCACACCAAGAAATCCCTTATACAAACAAGAGCCACCCATAAAATAACCAAGAAAAACTAGACATAAACCATAGGTAACAAATCCTAACCCCCAATAAGGTATATTAAAAATCGCTCCCAAAAAAAAAACACAAGTAAAAATAACCCCTAGGGCTCATAAAAGAGTCAGGCAAACAAAACCCATTACACATGAAAATGATCAAACCATGTGGACAAACCTGTTGAAATATGGCAACAAGAATATTCCAATTTAATTTGTCCTTGAATTAAATTGTGAACTAAAATCGAATTTAGTCTTAACAACTACTTGGAAATAATTAATTAATTAATTTTAAATTAATTAGTTGGATAAATTCAAGTTAGAAGTCTTTCTGAATTCATGCAAGAGTTATCCCTTAAATTAAGGAGATAAGATTGAGTTATATTTGAGTTGTAATTAGTTAACTCGTTTTACTAAATTAAGTCCAGTTAAATTAGTTCCAAACTGTTTGAGGAACTAATAGTGAGTTAACAGTCAGTTGATGCATTAATGCACTCAACTAGTGCTACTCCAGTTAACTGAAGATTCCATCATCAGAAACTCATGCATGTCTATTCTGAGAAAGACCCAGTTGAGATTAATGTTCAAGGACAGTGTACTATTAGTTGCATGTGTTTTCTCATGGATAAAACTCAGGCATTTATTCAAGGGCATGATCCTTGAGGATTGCACAATTTTGACAGGTGTTTTCCACTTGGTGAAAGGAAAATCACCCAAAGATGGCTAGCTGTGAGAGCCAAGGCTTTGTATAATTTCTATGTATTTCCACCATGTATGATAATACAATAGTGTGGGGTTTTTGGCTAAGGCTTTCCCCAAAGTATTTTCATGTGTATTGTGCCATCGATTCTTCTTCTGGTTATATTGTTCAACTCGATCTTTAAGCTTCCACAAATTGATAGTAGAAGTAGGTTATAGTATTCTTCTTTGATTTATATTGCATTATCCGGTTAACCTATCACCATATTTTCTACATGATATCAGGGCTAGATTTGTAGAAATTTTCTACATGGTATCGGAGTTGTGAACAATATACTGAGAAGAGAAGTCGAAGTTTGAAGTTTTGGGTTGTAGGTGAAAATTGAATTCATATCATACTTCAAGGTTGGCCAATGGTGTTCTATGGTTTGAGACTCGAGTATGCCTTGGAAGGTAGCTCGAATTACATAGCATGGAAAGATAGAATGGAGGTTGTATTAGAAGACAATGGCTTGAAAGAATTAATTGATCAAGAAATCCCAAATCCAACTTCAACTAATGCACAAGAGTTGGCTGAGTGGAAGAAGTGTGTGGGGAAGGCGAGACAGATAATCCTTGAGGGAGTTCGAGACCATATTGTCTCAAGTCTCCATGGGAAGGACACTCCATTTTCAATGTGGAATACATTGAAGGACCTCTACCAGAACATTAGCGACCAGAGGAAATTGGTGCTCAAGGATAAAATTCAAAGAATCGAGATGGAGAAGGGTGATACTATTTCCACATATCTGAACAAGCTCACCACCTATAGAGATGAGCTTGGAAATGTGGGAATAACTACTTTTGATGATGATATGGTGAGCCTCGCTCTCCTTGGCCTTCCAAAGAGTTGGAATAGCTACCAGGATTCTGTGAATGGGAGGGAGAAATTGTTGGATTGGCAACAACTATGGTTGAATCTCATGCAGGAGGAGATCAGGAGGAGCACACGAGATGGTTCTTCATCCAAGGATGATGAAGAAAAGATGGCCTTAGCAAGTAAGGGAAGGAAAGGGAAGGAGAAGGATTCTCATTCCAAATCAAATTCTTCTCATGGAGGGAAGAAGTTTGACAAGTTTAAAGTGAGATGCTTTAATTGTCACAATGGGTCATTATGTGACTAGTTGCCTATCGAAGAAGTCCAAGAAGGGATTCTTAGTTGGAATTGAAATTAAGGCATTAGCCTCTCATTTTGAGATGGACTTCACCCTCATTGCATGCATGGTGTCATCGGTGATGGGTTGTGGTTGGTTTCTTGACAGTGGAGCCTCATTCCACATGACAGGCGATAAAAGTTTATTCAGTACCTTGGAGGAGAAAGACCTCAAGAT
>APFE030474998.1:202578-260145 GCA_000404065.3 Pinus taeda
AAGATTGAGTTATATTTGAGTTGTAATTAGTTAACTCAGTTTACTGAGTTAAGTCCAGCTAAATTAGTTCCAAACTGTTTGAGGAACTAATAGAGAATTAATAGTCAGTTGATGCATTAATGCACTCAACTAGTGTTACTCCAACTAACTAAAGGTTCCCTCATCAGAAACTCATGAATGTTTATTCTGAGAAAGACCTAGTTGAGCTTAATGTTAATGACAGTGTACTATTAGCTGCATCTATTTTCTTATAAAGAAAACTCATGCATGAAGTCAACGACATCATCCTTGAGGATTGTGCAATTTTGCCAGGAGTTTTCCACTTGGTGAAACAAAAATCATCCACAAGGAACGGCGCAAGGAAATAGGAGCTTGGAGGGCAGAGAGGAAGGCTGGAGAGAATCCAAGATTTCCTGTGAGCATTTGTGAGGTTTGTACTGAGAGATGGCTAGCTGTGAGAGCTAAGGCTTTGTATAATTCCTATGTACTTCCACCATGTATGATAATACAATAGTGTGGGGTTTTTAGCTAAGGCTTTCCCAAGAGTATTTTCATGTGTATTGTTGCATTGATTCTTCTCCTTCTGGTTATATTGTTCAGCTCGGTATTTAAGCTTCCACAGATTGATAGTAGAAGTAGGTTATAGTATTGTGCTTTGATTTATATTGCATTATCGAGTTAACCTATCACCATATTTTCTACATGGTATTAACTAGATTTGTAGAAATTTTCTACATGGTATCGGAGCTATGAATAGTATACTAAGAAGAGAATTCGAAGTTTGAAGTTTGGGGTTGCAAGTGCAAATCAAATTCATATCATACTTCATGGTTGGCCAATGGCGTTCTATGGCTTGAGACTTGAGTATGCCTTGGAAGGTAGCTCAAATTACATAGCATGGAAAGATAGAAGGGAGGCTGTATTAGAAGACAATGGCTTGAAGGAATTCATTGATCAAGAAATCCCAAAGCCAGCTTCAACTAATGCACAAGAGTTGGCTGAGTGGAAGAAGTGTGTGGCAAAGGTGAGATGGATCATCCTTGAGGGAGTTCGAGACCATATTGTCTCGACTCTCCATGGGAAGGATACTCCATTTCAATGTGGAAGACATTGAAGGACCTCTACCAGAACAGTAGCGAATAGAGGAAATTGTTGCTCAAGAATAAGCTTTGAAGAATCAATATGGAGAAGGGTGATACTATTTCCACATATTTGAACAAGCTCACCACCTATAGAGATGAGGTTGGCAGTGTGGGAATAACTACTGTCGATGATTATATGGTGAGCCTCGCTCTCCTTGGCCTTCCAAAGAGTTGGAATAGCTACCAGGACTCTGTGAATGGAAGGGAGAAACTGCTAGATTAGGAATGATTGTGGTCAGATCTTATGCAGGAGGAGATCATGAGGAGCACACGAGATGGTTCTTCATCCAAGAATGATGATGAAGACAATATGGCCTTAGCGAGTAAGGCAAGGAACGGGAAGGAGAAGGCTTCCCATTTCAAATCAAATTCTTCTCATGGAGGGAAGAAGGGTGACATATCTAAAGTAAGATGCTTTAATTGTCACAATATGAGACATTATGCAACTAATTTCCCATAGAAGAAGTCCAATAAGGGATCCTCAAAAGGATCAGAAGGTGAGGCATTAGCCTCTCAGTTCGAAATGGACATTACCCTCATCGCATGCTTGGTGTCATCGATGATGGGTTGTGTATGGTATCTTGATAGGGGAGCCTCATTCCACATGACTAGTGATAAAAATTTATTCAGTGCTTTGGAGGAGAAAGACCTTGAGATGCAGATAGAGATGCGTGATAATGGAAGGTATATTGTTTCAGCAGTGGGCACGGTTGCTTTTCAGAGGGAGCATGGAGCTCTTCTCACCTTGACAGATATGATGTATGTGCCTGGACTGAAGAAGAACTTGGTATCAGTTGTGGTGTTGGAGGACAAAGGATACAATGTTGTCTTCAGCAAAGGAAAGGCATTCCTAAGACACATAGCCACAGTTCAGACCAAGATGATAGGGATTCGGGTGAAGAATCTCTATAAACGAGAGTTAGATGATTGTGCAACATTGAGTACGAAAGCACAATTGGTGCAAAGCCAAGACATTGGTGAGTCGTGGTGTTGGGTAGCGGAAGCCCCGCACAACAGGTATAGGGTGCGAAGCCCGCATTTTTGGGTAAGAGCAGGGTAAAGACTCCACGAGATGTGCGAAGCATGAGTTGTAATAAGTCAAAGTCAAAAGGGTCGTCCACCCAAAGATAATGTAAAGAAATGTAAGTTCAGTCGGCTCACCCATGGATCGCCGACCATAAAAAGGTATAAATAGAGCAAGGCTCTATGGGTAGAATAGCGAATTGTTTGCTATGATTTTGAGATCTGAATTGAAATGGGTGTCTGACAAGGGCAGTGTGAAAGCATATGTAAGTCCGATTCAGGGGTTTGGGTAGGAGATAGAGGCTCTACAGCTATGTGCGCAGAGGCCTAGAAGAGTCCATAGCTGTGTGCACAGGCCCCTACAGCTGAATGCGCAGGGTAGATCTGGATGTAAAGGTGATAAGTGGAAATAGAGATAAGTTTC
Source organism: Pinus taeda (assembly GCA_000404065.3). Taxonomy (NCBI): domain Eukaryota; kingdom Viridiplantae; phylum Streptophyta; class Pinopsida; order Pinales; family Pinaceae; genus Pinus; species Pinus taeda. The sequence goes on from APFE030474998.1 coordinate 205,168, forward strand.
TTCTAAATTTTGTGTTAATTATATCACAGCTCTGTTCTTTTATGGTGAATGAAACTGTTCTGATCTGTGCGCGTATACTTATTGAATACTTATGAGTTGGGTTTAATCTTAATCCGTGAACTGGCTGAAAGTAATAAATGTTTGCTTAAAGACGTCTCTAATGTAGATCTGAGTAATAATACTTAATCAAATAACTAAGATCTGTAATCAGCACGGTAAAGGAAAGCCAAGGTTATCTGGATCTGTGCAGATCTAGCACAACGCAAGGCTACAGGACGATGCGCTAACCTCTCAAACCACATCTAGACATCCCAAGGGTGCGGAAGCCTGGTTCCAGCACCCTCCCCTACTACCTCAAGTGAGACCTCAATCCGCACTTCACGGGCTATTGCCAAAAGGGTCGGTAGCTGCAGTATTTTCTTGGCTAACTAATTCTTTTGAACCTGGGTTAGGCCCATATAAGCCAACAAATGGTTCCGTTGTCGGGACCAGGATCTGCCTAAGGGGTGTCTAATGTAGAAACACTTGAACCCTACAAAGAAAGAGATTGATAAGTGGTGGGATCTAAAACTCCACGATTTTGTAGTTCGGGAAAACAGAAACCAACGAGTATCAAAGGAAGATTGGCTAGACCAATACATATTCACAGATATTCACGAGATCTTCTTTGTGTCATTCCTGGTAGAGCTATCCGAGGCTAGCTGACAGCATGGGAAGGTGCAGATTGGACCAGCCTATTATGTGGACCCTGGAACTGGTGGGCATGCTAGAAGCCACCGAGGATAAGATCACGTGCATAGTAGATCATTGGCTGGATCGGGTAATAGGAGAATTTATCACTGAGTTTGCGATAGATACCACTTTGAGCTATAGCGAGGCGGAAAGGCAATTTCTTCAAGGACCCCGAGGTAGGTATATCAAATCACTGAATACGTGGATTAAGATGTTGTTATGTGAAAAATATATTATGCGTGTTGATTAATGTCTGGAGTAACACAGAGCAGAAGAGGTTACTGCAGAATGGGAGGAATAGAGAACAGTCCGTTAGCTTCCATTTCCCGGGAAAGCGAGGAAGAGCTCGCGAGGTTCTCAGCAGGAAGTGCGGTCTGGTTTATCAGAGAGCGCTTCCCCCTGATACCACCTCCATCAACACCACCACCAGCGTCAACTACATCTAATCCATCCACTCCAACACCAACCCCATCCCCAACTCCAACAGCCTCAAAGATCGGGATGGCAAGTTCAGTTAAGCTGTCGATATTTAAAGGTGCGGGGAATGAGGAACCGGGACGATTCTGGTTTGTGATAAAATCTGTATGGGATGCTTAGGGTATCACAAATGATAACATCAAGAAGGCCACCCTAGTTAGTGCGTTTCAGGACCGCGCACTGTCGTGGTACATGAAGTATTCAAGTGATCATCCAACTAAAGGCATTATCGCAATTCAGGAGGCATTAAATAAGGAATTCGGGTGCCCAAAGTTAGGGGCCCAGTCGGTTATTAGTTTTAAAGAGATGGTAATGATTCCTGGTGAAACTCCATGGGATTTGGATCAGAGGTTGAAAAGCGTTATCCGCGAGGCCAACATGACACTGACAGATGAGCAGCACTGCGCTTGGTTTGTCGCGTCATTAACGCCATATCTGAGATCAGTCCTGGCACAACAAAAGATCTCAACCCAAGATGAAGCACTGGAAGTAGCAATGCGACTACACGAAACTCCGATCCAGGATCTAGGGTTGGGAGTATAGAAAATCCAAGCGCAAATAAAAAACTTATGTCTGGAGATGCGAATGTTAAAATAGGGACAAGCACCTAGGACCGAGATACGAGAGGAAGTATAGTGTCTCAAATGCAAGGGGTTGGTCCATGACAAAGACCATTGTCCAATAGTTGTGAATCCTACGATGGGAGGGGGGCCCATAACATTGCAACCAGAGGTGCAAGTTGTGCCAAGCATAGCACCCGCACTCTGGTGTGCAATCTGTGAAGTTGGAGGAAAGCATGCCACGAACAATTGTCACCTATTGCCAAGTCTATGACAACCCCCTCCTCAACGCTTACTTTGTAACTTCTACTGGACAGTGGGCCACGAGGAAAGAAATTGCCACAGTTACCAAATGTTGATGGATAGAACTCCAGCATATAGGATGAAGACAGAGGTGCAAGCGCCAGATTCCACCACACCATTCGTACAAGGAGGGTACCAAGGGTGCGAAGGGGGCCGTGAAGGCATGGGACTGGGACAGGGGTGAGGGCAATTAATTTGTTACAATTGCAGAGGGTTGAGGCACTATGCATGGGATTGTACGAACCCGACCAAAGCCTGTTGTCCTTACTGCTACCAATTTGACCACGAAGCTATCGATTGCCCCATGTTGATCGCTCAAATGTGTGAAAAGGGGGTTCTCCCGGCCAACCCCACTCAGAATGTCCAGATGATGAAGGATGAACCTTGTACAGAGGAACCAACCATAAATATGATGCTCTAGAGTGGCGTGACCATTGGAGAAGATAAGGGGAACCAACCAGAGACGAATGCATGGGTCCGTAAGCCCCCCCAAAACAACCATATTTTGATTTAGAACGTGCGAAGGAAACCTTTATGGAAGCCAAGAAGAGCTTAGCAGAGGCTTCTACATCAGGGAGTAAGGATCAATTTGGATCAGAGCAAGATACATTTTTGTTAACAACCTTCTTGGAAACATGCATGCACTTACTGAGGGATGCTAAAGCAGTAAGGGGGCTACAGGAATTGATAACTTGGTGTGCATGAGTAGATGAACCACGAATGATCCGAAAATTAGGAAACCATGCTTTGCGCACTAGGCAGGAAATGTGACTAACACTCCAAATCGGGGACTAAGAGATGGATCATGTCGTTTTAGAATTGGGGTCTGATGCCAATGTCTTACCAAAGCAGACTTGGTAATACATGGGCAGACCTCCAATGCAATGGTCACCGATTCAACTAAGGATGGCTAACCAGTAAAAGATTCTGCCTATGGGACATCTACGCAGAGTTACAGTAGACATCGATGGGGCCAGCACCCAAACTGATTTTGAGGTTATCGAAATTGTGGATGATAGTAACCCATATCCTGCACTCTTAAGGATAGATTGGGCAACAAATATGAATGGAGTCATCAATCTAAAAAAATACAAGATGATCTTCGAAAAGAAATCTCTCCATGTGGTGGTCCCGTTGGACCCAGCAGAAGTGTCGTGATATACCGAGCCCGTGCGTGATGCGGAAAGCGACAACGAGTTGGACTGTATATACAAAATTTTACTGCACAGGATCAGGACAGGGTCAATCCGACAGTGGGTGGTTGACTTTCATGGGACTGCGATAGTTCTTGCACATCAGACTCAGATGAATAGGTTGAATGATGGGAGAACTGACTACATGAAGTAACCACGCTCAATTGTAATTGGATGGTGAAAGTTGGGGTAGAGGAACCACCGAAGGAATTCACAAACACACTCCGTCCAACTGCTGCTCCCACACAGAGGGTCACTCCAAAGATGCAAATGACAGGGCGCAGATGTCGAAGGAAGGTGTGCGCATGGTTGAAAGCACGAAATAAAGTACGCATTCCTCATCGGCCGAGGCTACAAGTATCTGAAGTGTGGGTATATACCAAACTTGGAAGTAGTAGCCTGAAGCCCCCTCAGTAGACCAACGCCAAGATTTGCAGAGGTTCAAGGAAGTTACGGATAGCACGAGTACACTGGGCCTGCAATAGACGATAGAAGGAAGCTCAGAAAATACTGAATGGCTGTGGATCCTCCAAACAAGAGTTACGGCAGAAGAAGTAAGGTACACTGCGAAGCTGAGGGGCCCCAGAACGCACCGCGACATTACTACTGTGGCTGCGCTCGCACTCACGAAAGAGCATAAATCCTAGACCGATTACCAAACCGCTTCAAAAGTGCATGCAGCCCGGGTTAGCAGGGATGAGCCAATCTCGCACCAATAGTGCGAACACCTGACTAGCAGTAGAAACGATAGTCTCAGTACCTCGAGCAGTCGAAAGAAGGTGCAGGACTATAAATCGGCCTGCGGAAAACCAGTGCAAAAAAAGGAATCATCACCAAGCAAAGCAGTTCCCAAGTCCGCAGCTATGCCTAAAGGATAGCACTACCGTGGGGAAAAATCAAAAGATAATCGTTAGCCACATGGGTCGTGACGAGCCAGTCAAATCATGTCAAACAAGAGTGGGCGGCAGGACATTAAGGTGACAGTTCCGAATGAGATACGCAGAGATTTTCCAACCTGAATTGCAAATGGGTGGAAGAGATTTTGTCAAATCTCATAGTGTGTGGCCGGTACTGGATTTTTGGCGCTTTGAGCTAACAAAAAATAGCAAGTATGTGGCTACTAGGCACTCCATGAGCATTATGGCAAGAACCCAAGCATAAGTCACCGAAGAAATGCAATTGAATCAAGAAGATCCCTCTCAAGTTCCTGAAGTTCCTAAATCCCCACACACCCTACGGCCTAGGAAGAATAAGCAGAAGATGGGTCCAACGAGGGCCTCCCCAAGATTCAACAAGCGCTCAATAGTTGACAAAGGAAAAACAGTGATCGACGAACCCGCTGAGGAGGAAGACGACCTGCAATACCTGATCGATCAAATTGACACACAGGTGGAGGAAGAAGAACTTGCATTCCAGTTCCCATTGTTACCCCCATATCTTTCTCCATGGACCGGGACGACCAAGCTTGTGAAAGACGTAGACGCTGCAAAAACTACGCTCTAGAGCCCGCTTCTTCCAAATGATATAAGGTTCAAAGGGTTACCAATGGGGCGCATTCCAAGCACCACGTTCGAAGATTGGGACCTGGTAGACAGCGACAAGTTCCTCAAACTAGCCGATGGCACATTATTGCCGCATAAGTGGTTACTAGGCGTGGAGAGGGCCGAACTACTGAACCTCAGGTGGATCCCTCACTATCACCTCACGACCATCACCATATCTGTGATTCGACAGCTGCTAGGTCTCATTCATGATGGATATCTCTGGTTGGAAGAACCAATCCTGACCACAGCCGACCTAATCCACTGAATTACACACCTACCATTTAAAGGGAATAACCCCGTAGACCTCGCTGGAACCCGTAGTGAGGGAGGCCTCACCGAATTAGTTAAGGAAAAGTACCATCTGGAAAAAGGGAAGCGGGGATATGTCATAGCAAGCATCAACGACCGTGCAGTATGAGTCACCACTCAGATCCTAGTTGATAAACTTATGATAAAATGTCACGCAGATGAAGTGCCTACCATTGTCATCGCATTGGCCAGACAGTGTGCCAAGGGGGTTCAGTTCAATTGGGCACAGTTCTTATGCAACAAATTTCTGACCAATTGTCAAGAAGCCCAGGACAAAGGTAAGACCTTTCATTATGCATGGTTTCTCTTATCAATCTTTCTGGTTATAGGTGACTTGCCACCAAAGAGCTAGTTTCCCAACATTGAGGGTAGTCTACCCGAGGCAATACGGTATATTTCACTTTAGGCTACAAGGGGTACAACAAGGGTTTCTGCAATCCAGGCATCTTGGACCTCCATGGAAGGCAAGATACGGACATGGATTTCTCACAAACTGTGCATGTCCCCCACAATTTACAACACTTTTCAAAGCACAGCCGAGTTCAAGGTAGACATGCATCATGTTTATATCCGCGTGTGGAAGGATCCAGAGCGATCTTGGGTCACACTTCTGTTTCTTGCAATGGATGAGGCCATTTATGTCGTGTTAGCAGCATGGCCCTTGGAATGGTGTACCCCAGACAAGACCATTGACGACCGAGTGGCTGCAAAATAGAAAAAGAAGGAATGCTAGTAGCACCTCACTCAAATGGCAGAAATGGCATGACAAGATCAACAAGTCGTTGGACAACAAGTAGCTACCACGAGCCCACCCACAAAAGGGAACTAGGAAGATCAGGGAATAGACTCGGAACAAGACCCACAACAAGAATCGGAGACACAGGACCACCTTAAGCTGTCTCGCGCCAAAGAATCACTGACCACCCAGAAAAGGTCCAAAGCAGTGAAGGCGCTAGAACAAGAATTCATGGAGAATAGCTAGCCAGCAAGCAATGTTACCGTCAATGAGTTGCCCGAACTAATCACTGCACAAACAACTATGTTGGGGGAGATCAGAGCACAGTTGTAGGCATTACAAGAGCGACCCCTGGGCTGGATCACCCAACTGATAGCATAGGATACAGCCGCCAAGTAGAGGATTAGCATGCACACACCACACATCCTACCATTGCCAACAGGTGTTATCTGAGCTGCAGCCGCGGGCAAGGAGAGCGGTTGGGAATTAAATCTAGTCGCCCTGTCTAGAGAAGTACTGTGCCTATTCCAAGAAGGAGTAACTCAGGAGTTGCGAGCTCGGGAAGATTGCGCTTTCCACATAGTGGCAAAGCAGAAGGAAAAATTAGAACAAGTCACTCTCTAGAACGAGGACCTGGCCGACCAATACTGGGAAGTAGAACAAGTTGCGATGGACACATGTAGCATGGTACTAGAACTAACTATCTCCGAGGACCTCCCACCAGCGATCAAGATTCAGCACATGGCAGCCAAATTTTTCACAACCCAAGCAGAGACTGTAAGACACCAGGAGGAGCTAACGTTACAGGTTGCAGAACTCCATCTTATGGCTCGGCTGCCCACACCTCCAGTCGAATGGGAACGCTGCCACAGTATAGTTGTACCTGGACTAGAAACAATGAGTCGTCCTATTCGCGACTACTCGACCAGTCACTCGGGATACTCACCGCCCTCTAGGAAGATCCAATCATTCAGCGAGTAGAAACTGAGGTGCGCGAGGTGCAACAAGATTATGACACTGCCTGAGGCATTGCACAAATGGTCGCTATCACACAACGGTTGGCCAAGATGAAGAAGGTCATGGCGCTCAAGGCCTAGGTTGACGCAGTGCGACAACAGAATGTCACCCTTAAAAGGCGTATCCAGCCCTGGCTCAACGAAGCGTTTAGCGTATCTACAACCATTGAAGGCAAACTCACACATATGCAGGTCGTCTGTGTGACAACACAAGCTATTGCAAATGAGACGGATACCTCAGCGGCTCAGGTGGAAAGGGTACAAAGATTCGCGGCCGAGTTTGCTGCAGACATAGGCAAAATGTAGAAGTTGTTGACCGGCCTATGCGCAAAGATTCCCAGCCTAGCCGAGTGACTTGGGACAAGTCACAATGACTGTGTTGGGGGACTGTTGGGTAGCGGAAGCCCTGTGCAATGGGTATAGGGCGCGAAACCCGTAATTTTGGGTAAGAGCAGGGTAAAGACTCTGCAAGATGCACGGAGTGTGAGTTGTAATAAGTCAAATTCAAAAGGGTAGTCCGCCCAAAGATAATGTAAAGAAATGTAAGTTGATTCAGCCCGCCCATGGATCACGAGCCATAGAAAGGTATAAAGAGAGCAAGGCTCTATGGGTAGAATAACGAAGTGTTTGGTATGATTTTGAGATCTGAATTGTAATGGGTGTTTGAGAAGAGCAGTGTGAAAGCGTCTGTAAGTCCGAGTCAGGGGTTTGGGTAGGAGATAGAGGCTCTACAGCTATGTGCGCAGAGACCTGGAAGAGTCCACAGCTGTGTGCATGGACCCCTGCATCTAAGTGTGCAAGGCAGATCTGGATGTAAAGGTGATAAGTGGAAATAAAGATAAGTTTCTTCTGAATTCTGTGTTAATTATAACGCAACTCTGTTCTTTTATGGTAAATGAAACTGTTCTGATATGTGCACGTATGCTTATTAAATACTTGTGAATTGGGTTTAATCTTAATGTGCGAACTGGCTGAAAGTAATAAATGTTTGCTTAAAGACCTCTCTAAGGTAGATCTGAGTAATAATACTTAATCAAATAACTAAGATCTGTAAGTAGCACGGTAAAGGAAAGCCAAGGTTATCTGGATCTGCGCGGATCTAGCACAGTGCGAAGCTACAGGACAGTGGGTGAATCTCTCAAACCACATCTAGACATCCCAAGGGTGTGGAAACCTAGTTCCAGCACCCTCCCTTGCTACCTTGGGTGAGACCTCAGTTTGCGCTTCACGGGCTGTTGCTGAAAGGGCCTGTAGCTGCGGGATTTTCTTGGCTAACTAATTCTTCTGATCCTGGGTTAGGCCCATATAAGCCAACATGTGGCATAGGCAGTAGGGCCATTTGCATCATGGGGCTTTGAAGATAATGCAACAGATATCTACAGGACTTCCTAATGGTAAACTTGAGCAAGTTGACACATGCAAAGGTTGTACCTTGGGAAAGTACACAAAGTCTTCCCTTCATGATTGAGGCAATCGAGTAGAGGCTATCTTAGAGTGAGTTCATACTTATTTGTGTGGACCATTCTCAACAGCATCCACAGTGAAGCAAAGGTATTATGTGATTTTCATTGATGACTATTCTCGTAAATGCTAGATTTATTTCATGCAAAAGAAGGACCAAACTTTCACAAAGTTTTATGAGTTCAAAGCTTTGGTCAAGAAAGAGATAGGGAAGAAGATAAAGGCCTTGAGAAGCAATAACGGTGGAGAATATGTCTCTGAAGAGTTTAAGGAATTCTATGCAGCAAAATAAATTAAACGAGAGTTGACGACAACTCATAACCCATAGCAAAATGGGGTGACTAAAAGGAAGAATAGAACTATTGTAGGGGCAGCACGGGCAATGCTGCATGACCAAGGCATACCACTTCACTTGTGGGATGAGGTGTTATGAACTAGCTCAAGAAAGGATAGAAAAGATAGATCAACACCTTAGAATTCAGCCTCTTCGAGGGGGCAACCTCCTTTACATTACATAAATGAACAATTCGTGGATGATACAAATGAAAAGACCTCCTTTCTATATATATGAGTCTAAGGGGTCATTATATAATCAGAGCCTACATAACAATAATAATGTAAGGGCACAATAATAACAATAGTGGGCTTCTATGGGGCACAATAGTAACAATATGGGAACTACATGGGTACATCAATATAATAAGGGGGTTGTACTAATAATAATAAGGGGTTACACTAGTAGTATAGCAGCCTAACATGCCCCTCTCCTTCAAAAAGGGTTGTCCTCAACGCTTGAGTAGTTCTTGATGCTTCTGTATAAACTTCTTGTCCTCTAATGTGGAATCTTCAGCGGGTAAGTTATTCCACTTGATGAGATACTCTGAAATTAATTGATTTCGTAGCTGTCAGGTTCTTGTTTCTGTCACTGCTCCAGGTTCCAATATGATTTTTCCTTCCTCTTCAATTTCTGGCAATATTGTTTGAATTGGGATCTTTTGCAACTTTTGAATAAGTGGCCATACTTCTTCATCCTTCTTTGATGCATCCCTTGCTTCGTTTATCCAATCTACTTGGATAATAGAAATAGCATAAAACAATGCTTCAACATCCTCATCCTTTCTTGAGAGTGCATCTGCAACAAAATTTTGCTTCCATTTTCTATAGATGATGTCAAAGTCATAACCCAACATATTTGTGACAAATTTTTTATGTTCTTCTAAAGATAATAGTTGTTCTAAAAAGTATTTAAGACTATCATGATCCATTTTTACCATGAAGTATCTTCCCATTTGGTAAGGTCGCCATTTTTCAAGTGCATGTAGTGTTGCCAACATTTCCTTCTCACAAATAGCTTGCTTGAGATGTAGCAGTAAGAATACCCAATCACCTACATCAAAAAAATTTTCACTATGATGTTGATCTACCTGTTGCTTCATTCGATTTTGCACCAAAGTGGCATTATCCTTTAAAAGTTGGAGAACTTGTTGTTGATGCACAATGTGATCTGTCACCACTTGAACCTTTTTCTTCTTGATATGTCCTTCTATCTTTAGAGTTTTAGGAGTGATAATTTCTTGAAATCCTTTACAAGATATGGTCGGATTCATTTCTTGATGCTCGATGTGATCTTTCACTTCTTGAACATTTTTCTTCTTGATATGTCCATCTATCTCGATAGTTTGAGGAGTGGTAATTCCTGCCAATGCTTTACAAGATATGGTCTGATTCATTTCTTCTATCTCTAGGGTTGGATCTTGGCATATATCCTCTTCTTTTGATGTTTATTGATCCTTTTCTTCCTCCTCTCCATACTCTATGTAAAATAATTTCTTCTCAACACACTTATGACCTTTAGTGCATTTGCTATCACAATTGTAACAAAGCCCTTTTTCTCTTTTTTCTTCCAATTGTTGTGGTGTAACCTTGTAGGTTGTGGAAGGCTAGGAGAAACAACACTTCCATCTTCATAGCTGTGAGGGGTAGAATTCATTGTTGCCATAATTTTACTTTCTAGTATGCCACAAAGCCCTTTTGCTCTTTCCAATTGTTGTGGTGTTGCTCTAAAGAAGGTGTTGCTCTTTGTATCCTCATAATGTGCTATAATTTCCTCTGTGAGAATTGACCACGTAACAAGTCATTTACAAAAACAAAGCCCTTTATACCATAAAAATTGATCCATTTCTAAATATGTGGATGCAATACATACCTTTTGTAACAGTGGTACACCATGTAGATCAAAATATTGCTCCATCTGAAGCACCCAATTTACTGGATCCTTCCCATCAAACTTCCTCATCTTGTTTTTTCTTGATTTTAGGAGCTTGATCTTGAAACGACTGTAACTCTGTACTTTTAGAACATCCAGTTCTGAAATTTTGACCTATGGTAGCCTGTGTCCTCTTTCCAATGCCACTAGTCTCATTCAAATTGGATTCTCCAAGGAAGAGTTATGTGAAATCTCCCACAGTGACTTGATTATAGACTAGTTCAGTAGAGCGAACTTGTACGACGTGTCACGAGTCACTGCTTCGACCTTTAGCTCTGAAAAATATATAGAAGAAACTACAATTTGTCCTATTTCTATACCTTCTTACAAAATTTCAATCCAATGCTCAGAGAAAAAGTTATGACGATTTTCCCCAGGTCACCTGTTTGGAATGTAATTTAGGAGTCTGCAAAAAGACCAACTTCCTCAGATCTTTCTCCGCAAATATAGCGCCAAAACATCTGAATTCGGACCTTGAGATTTAGTGCGATGTCTTATCAATGGATTTTGTTTTCAACTTTCTGAAACATCGCAGAAAAAAAGTTATAGCGAAAATTCCACTATGAACCTGTGGAGCAACGAAACCCTAGATCCAAAGCTCTGATACCATATGTTAAACCAGCTCAAAAAGATAGAAAATTAGATTCACACCTTAAATCAGCCTCTTCAAGGGGCAACCCCTTTACATAATTAATGAACAATCTTGGATGATACAAATTTAAAAAGACCTCCTTTCTATATATATGATTCTGAGGGGTCATATATAATCAGAGCCTACATAACAATAATAATGTAAGGGCACAATAATAACAATAGTGGGCTTCTATGGGGCACAATAGTAACAATATGGGAACTACATGGGTAAATAAATATAATAATGGGGTTGTACTAATAATAATAAGGGGTTACACTAGTAGTATAGGGGCCTAACATGAGGCATGCAACATAGTGGTCTATTTGTAAAATAGAAGCTCGCATCACATACCTGGGATGAAGACACCAGAGGAAGCTTTCTCAGGTAAGTGAATAGATGTGGGTCACTTTAGGATCTTTGGCTCATTGGCATATTGCCATGTGACAAAGGATGCATGGAAGAAGCTTTAGCCAATAGCAGAGTTGGTGATATTTGTGGGGTACACTGATACACCTCACAACTATCAAGTGTACTTGCCTACCAGTTAGAGGACAGTGGTTCGCAGAGATCTCAAGTTTGATGAGCAGAAGGCCATGCGAGTTTTCCTTGAGAGGGAGCTCCAACTATAGGCTATGGAGGAACTGTTGGTTCCTAAGGAGGAGGAGCCTCAGACTGATGCAGAGCAGCCGCATGCAGAGGTTCCAACAGTGGAGACATCCACTCAAGCAAAGTCTTCCAGAGATGGATGGAAGCACACAAGAGAAGCTGACAGATTGTTGGAGGATGCAAAAGAGAATGTGGGAGCACCATCTTCTCAGTGCGGACAGAGGAGGTTACCTAAGAGTTACACTAGATACATGGCCCTTGCTGGGGAATGTGTTGAGATTGAGCCATCTTCCTTTGAGGAAGCATTGCAACAACCGATTTGGCTTGATGCTATGGTGGAGTATGACTCCATAGTTCGTAACAATTTTTGGGACGTGGTTCCAAGACTAGAGAACAAGTCATTTTTGAGTTCCCGTTGGCTTTACAAGGTAAAGCAAGCTACTGATGGTAGTGTGGAGAAGCATAAGGAAATATTTGTTGCTCGTGGAATTTCATAGGTCAAGGGGATTGACTATGATGAGAATTTTTCTCTTATCACAAGGTACTCATCTATCAGATCTATGTTAACACTATCAGCATAGATGGGTTGGAGGATCTATCATATGGATGTGAAGACTGCATTCCTTAATGGCCAAATTGAGGAAGAGGTGTACATAGAGCAGCCGGAAGGTTTTGAGACCTTCGACCGTGAGTTGCATGTGTGCCAACTCAAGAGAGCGTTGTACGGGCTGAAGCAGCCACCTTGTGCTTGGTACACCAAGATAGACAGCTACTTCGTTGGGTTGGGCTTCACAAAGAGTGAAGCAGATGCAAACCTGTACAACATCATGGTGAAAGGTAAGCTGTTGATCATCGTAATTTATGTTGATGATCTCATATTGACTGGTGATGATTAGTTGATCATGTCTTGTAAGGAGGACCTTGCAAGAGTATTCAAGATGAAATACATGGGTGTCATGCATTACTTCCTTGCCATGGAAATGTGGCAGAAGTATGGGGAGTTGTTTGTGTCTCTAGGAAAATATGCCAATAAGATACTCAAGAGATTCCACATGGATAAATGCAAGCCCATGCATACTCCTCTAGCAGGTAACTGGAGGAAGGAGGATGCTACTTGAGGAGAAGTAGTGGAAGCTACTGTTTACAGGAATCTTGTGGGTTCACTCATGTATTTGGTGAACACATGACCATATTTTTGCTATGCGGTGAACCAGATGAGTCAAGCGATGGTTCATCCTACCAAGATTTTTTGGAAGGCAGCAAAGCATGTATCGAGATACCTCAGAGGCATATATCAGTATGGATTATGGTATAGATGGACAGAGGGAGTGAAGCTACAGGGCTTCAATAATGTAGATTGGGCAGGGAGTCCATCAGATCGGAAGAGCACATCAGGAGGGATTTTCAACCTTGGGCTAGCGGCAGTTTCTTGGTACAATAGGAAACAGAGGTTTGTTGCACTCAGCTCAGCAGAGGCAGAATACATGGCTACAAGTCAGGTAGCACGTGAGGGCATCTGGATGCGGAAAATCCTAGTTGGTTTGTTTGATTAGAGAATGGATCCAACTTGATCTATTGTGATAATAAGAGTTCTATCAAACTCTTTGAGAATCCATTATTTAATGATAGGTCCAAGCACATCTACATTTAGTATCATCATCTCAAAGACTATGTAGTGAGGAGGATCATGTTGTTGCAGTATATTTCGACAGAGGAGCAAGATGCTGACATTTTGACAAAGACATTGTCAAAGTGTAAATTTGAGTTCCATAGGGACAGGATCAAGGTGGCAGATAATCCCTTTATTGTTGAGAGAGATTGTTGAAATATGGAAACAAGAATATTCCAATTTAATTTTTCCTTGAATTAAATTGTGAATTAAAATCGAATTTAGTCTTAACAACTACTTGGAAATAATTAATTAAATTATTTTAAATTATTTACTTGGAGAAATTAAAGTTTGAAGTCTTTCTGAAGTCATGCAAGAGTTATCCCTTAAATTAGGGAGATAAGATTGAGTTATATTTGAGTTGTAATTAGTTAACTCAGTTTACTGAGTTAAGTCTAGTTAAATTAGTTCCATATGGTTTGAGGAACTAATAGAGAGTTGACAGTCAGTTGATGCATTAATGCACTCAACTAGTGCTACTCCAATTAACTAAAGATTCCCTCATCAGAAACTCATGCACGTCTATTCTGAGAAAGACCCAGTTGAAATTAATGTCAAGGATAGTGTACTATCAGTTGCATGTGTTTTCTTATAAATAAAACTCATGCATGAAGTCAAGGACATCATCCTTGAGGATTGTGCAGTTTTGGTAGGAGTTTTCCACTTGATGAAAGGCAAATCATCCACAAGGAACAGTGCAAGGAAATAGGAGCTTGGAGGGCAGATAGGAAGGCTGGAGAGAAGCCAAGATTGCTTGTGAACATCTGTGAGGATTGTACTGAGCACTGGCTAGCTGTGAGAGCGAAGGCTTTGTATAATTCTTATGTATTTCCACCATGTATGATAATACAATAATGTGGGGTTTTTAGTTGAGGCTTTCCCAAAAGTATTTTCATGTGTATTGTGCCATTGATTCTTCTTCTTCTGGTTATATTGTTCAGCTCAATCTTTAAGCTTCCACAAATTGATAGTAGAAGTAGGTTATAGTATTTTTCTTTGATTTATATTGCATTATCAGGTTAACCTATCACCATATTTTCTACAAAACCTTGGTCTATAAAAACTTGGAAGCTCCAATTTAGACCCCAGAGTTCCATCCTCCATATTTCTAGAGTATTGATTTGGGACAAGGCGTATATTTCATCTTTGAAGATATTGGAACTTCCTTGATCATCATCAATTTGTATGTGCCCTATATAAACATGATTGAATTTTGGGAAAAAATTATGCAAAATGTATTTTGAACTTGAATTCAATGATAATTGGTGGGGAACTAAATTTTTTCCTTGAGGCTTCATAGGTATAAGGCCCGAGGGCCAACCTAGATCCACTAGTTGAATACTTCACCCACAAGCTTGTAAATTCTAAACTAATTGATATTAAATCTACTTGTCAAGTTTAAGAAGAGTGTACTACAAAAATACTAGATCATTTATTTATTTCTACGTCTCTTATAAATCATTTTAATATAATCGAACAAAGGGTTGGAAATGGGGAGGATTTTGATCACTCGTTGATTGTATTGGAAGTAAAAGGACATAAAGATAAGCTTTCCAACACCTTCAAAATGAATTCCTCCTGGTTAAAATATGAAGAATAATTTTACTTAATAAAGAAACATTGGAAATCTTTTGATCCTCAAATGGGTGTCTCTATAGCTAGTCAACTTGAAGGAAATATTAAGGTCATGAATTTACTTCATTGTTGTCTCAATACTCCTTAAAATACTCATGATTTTTCCACACTTTAATATATTCATAATGGTTTTGTTCCCACATGTTTTTCTAGCATACAACACATACTATTTTTACACTAAACATGCCTCTCTATGGGGTTCATCCCAACCAATAGGAGCCATCCATTTTCTTCTCCCCCCATCAAAATGTTGTTGACCATGTTTCACTCTAAATAGTGCAATATGTCAACCTCATCACGAATATCTCCTGGCACTCTAAATAGTTAAACTCATCAACCTATCCACTAACAACTATGACTAGGTCAACACAAATCTTTCCAAGAACATCCTAAGAAGGAATTCAGGAAGCGGTCTCACATGTCATATCTGAAGATATGGCACATCATTTGGATCCACACTCCTAAAATTCTCGTAGTCATGATTTGCGAAGCATCCATAAAAGCAGCATGAGGCCCTCCAAATTCCATTGGAACCCCAAACCTCTGAGGAGATCCAATAATCATATATTCCCTAAAATCCCTTAGAGACTTTGATATCATCAAAGCCAATTGATATGGCCATGGAAATATTAACACCATTGGAATGTGCATTCATGACAAAATCAAAGTAATCCTAGACCCCCCTTTGGTTCCAGGATACTGGACCATAATCCCATAGACATCCTTGGAATTATTGTAATCAAAATCCTTCAAAACAACCTTCGGGACCTTTATATCAAGGGTTCCTACCCAAATCGACCTGGATTTTGCTGCATCATTCCTTTCGTAAATAAGATAAGAAGTAGACATGGGAAAGTCGGTGAAATCTGTAACCATAATTTGGAAACTCAATAGTAGCTCCAGCCTCCCCTGGGAAATCTCTTCCTAGCCAATTTATTTTCCTAACTCTTTAAATATTTCCTTTCAATTGTATTGACCCAACTGGTAAAAGAAATAGTGTGAAAATTGATACATTTTGTCTTCACAAATTTCCCTTCCTAGCATGGAAGCATATAAACTAACAATTTCATCAATACTGAAAGAATTAAATAAGACATTGTATAAATTATGTGGTAATTTAGCTATTTACCTGGATAATTTTCCATTAGTCATCTTACTCATGGCATAACCAAATGCTGCAATAGAAAATTCCATCAGCAAGTAAGCAACCACTGTAGTAGAAGCTTACTCTTTATAATCTAACATTTTTTTTCTTTTCCTGTAATAAGAACATTAGCCTTATTCCTAAAGTAGTGTCGATTAGACTAGTGGAATCTCACAAGGCGACCCATTATGTGGACTGGGGAATGAGTCATTAGGATCTAGGGCCTTGAAGAAGGTTAATCTTGTTGGCATTATGATACACATGTTCTCCTTGATGGAAACTCACTCAAATGACAGTTCACAGTGTAGCAGGTTAACAGTAAAGGATTACAAATCAGACTCCAGAGAATGATGAAAGGAAGTAGTTTAAGAAGTATACACTAGTTCACCTTGTCCAAGCAGCATATATACGCGGGTTAACAGAACAAAAGGAGCGTACATGTTAGAAAACTAAGGTTTTTCTCCAAGGTATTTGGTCCAAGGTATTTTGATCTAAGGTATTGGTCCAAGATATTTGGTTCGAGGTATTTGATCCAAGGTATTGAGAAAGGCCTAAGAGTATATAAGGAGGAGAAGATCATTGGGCGATGAGTGCAAGTACTAAATGTTTGATGAAGTGTTAGATCAAATATGCATGTTATGGGCTTATGGTGCTTTGCTTGATCTGAACTAAGGATGAACCTTAGTGGTTGATGAGGGATGAGATCTAATGATGGATCAGGATCTAAAATGAATTATTATTATCATGGTAGTCTAGATCTGAATACTAAAGCATGTTTTATTCTATAAATGTTATGATCTGAGTATAACTGAAGTCTGGAATAGCTATGAAATTTTAAGTTAGTATTTGCAGATCTGTACGTTGGTTCGCTTTGCTGAAAGCACGTATACAAACTGGTTCGACGCATAGAAGTAGCGTATACATTATGAAATAGGATATTTGAAGTTGCAATTTCTTCTGGTTGTTGTTGCAGAGTTCTGGGCTCTGCTTTGTGTTCTGATGACTGTATTCTGGTGACAGTGTTCAAAATGTTCAAATTGATTGATTATGATTTAATTCAATGATGGTCATTCGTATGTGGTTGATTGATTGTATAAGTGAAAAGAAGTGATCTCTGTTGTTGCCTGTGTAAATCTCTATAAGTTGACAGTAGATATTCAGTATATTGCTGGTTGCTACAGACTTGTTTCAGAAGTTTATGTTTGCAAGAGTTTTGGAGGTATACGCAGGTTTGATTAACGGAAGTAGTGTATACACGCAGTTTGGGTTTAGCCAAGTAGCGTATATAGTCTGATGCATGATTTTTGAGGTTACAGCTAGTTCTGAATGATGATGCAAATAAATTTGATGGTTGTATTGCAGCGGTGATTGATTTTGTGCTTCAAAGTTGTTGATGGGTCCAATATGAAAATTTGATGAAACGTGGCCTTCAGATTGTGGTGTTGTGTTCTAGAAGCATCCAGTCTAAAAATTTATGAAACGTGGTCCCTGGAGGAAGAGAGAAGATCGTATCCTTCTGTAGGTTGGCACCTACATACTAGTAAACATATTGGCCAATACAAGAGCCAGGGGGTTGGAGCTCCCTTCCAATAGAAGCTAGAGAACAAGAGAAGGTTGTAGCCTTCTGCAGGTGGGCGTCTGCGTACTAGTATGAGTCTACACCAGTACAAGATTGTAAACAGGTTTTTCTTATATTAAAGAAGAAAACATCAGGTGGTTTTTGTCCCGCATTGGGTTTCCACCTTAAATCTTGGTGTTCTTGTGTGTTTCTTATGTGTGATGGTTTGTTCTTTTATTACTACACATGGTTACTGTTTATATGGTTAATGAAATATTGATGCACTAATTAAATATCAACATATGATGAATTAACTTAATCATAAGTTTGTTGGATATACGCTGGTTGCCTTAAATACAGTTGCTTGTACACACAAGTTACCTTCATTGAAGTAGCGTATATAAATCAGAGTATGAAATGAAAAAGTTATTGATTTGACTAATACTGATTCACCCCCCGTCTCAGTGTTATTTCCAACAATTGGTATCAGAGCAGGACCTTCGGAAGAAGCTTGATCGCTTGAAGGAAGATCCATCAAGATGAATAATCACAAAAGCATGGGATCCATCAGACCACCAATCTTTGATGGTAGCAACTTTGTTTATTGGAAAATAAGAACCACAACTTATCTATAATATCTTGGAACAGATGTCTGGGAAATTGTGGAAGGAGGATATAACTTTCGAATAGCAATTCCTACAGACATGGCAGGTAAAAAGAAATATGAAACCAACGCCAAAGTTGTCAACACTTTATTTGGAAGTTTGTCACAATCAGAGTTTGTCAAAGTCATGCAGCTCAAATCAACCAAAGAGATATGGGAAAAAATCGTTCAAAGCTAGAAGGAGACTCATAGGTAGAAAGTGCTAAGCTTTAAACTCCCAGAATTTAGTATGAAACTCTTAAGATGCATAGTGATGACAGTATAGCTAGTTACTTCTTATGCATAGATGAGGTTGTTAATTGTATGAAGAATATGGGTGAAGAAATAAAGGAAGTTACCTTAGTTGAGAAAATTTTGAGATCCTTGTTTGATAAATTTGAATCAAAAGTGTCTGCCATAGAAGAAAAACAGGATCTGCAAAATATCACTATGACACGGCTTCACGGAATCCTAACTGCTTTTGAGATGAGAAAAGGAGGTCCATTAGATAAGAGAGAAGCCGCATTTAAAGCTTTAGCAAAAGGAAAAGAAAAGGAAGAACACAATGAATCAAGACACATTTCAGAAGAAGAAGATGAGGTAAATTTTGTCAAGAAGCTTCAATGGGGTTCTGGAAGGTTCAGGGGTAAGCTACCTTTCAAATGCTTTGCTTGTGGTAGAGTCGGCCATTATGTTGCCAAATGTCCTCATAAAGATAAATATGAAAAAGGAAAGGAATATGCAAAAGGGAATAGGAAACAAGTTGTGAATAGGAGTTACTATACTCATGAAGATAGCGATGGTTTATCTAACAGTGATGAAGATGAAATTGATCAATATTACAGACTTATCATGGCTTATGATAGCAATGATTTTTGGGATAGTTTAGAAGAGGATAGTGATGATATATCTAATAGTGATGATTATAGATTTCTCATGGCTTATGACAATGATGATGATTTTTGGGATGATTTAGAAGAGGAAAACCTTCATGAAGAAATCCCTAAACTCAAAATCTGTTTAGAAGAAAAGAATATGATCATAGATACCTTGACATTCCAACTTGCTAAAAAAGAAAAACACAATGAAAATCTAGAATGTGAAATTGTGTGTCTAAGAAAAGATATTGAGAAAAAAAAATATCTCAATCTTAGATTTTCTAAAGGATCAGAAACTTTAAATGAAATTATCAAAGTTCATCGTTCTCCTCTGATAAAGACGGGTCTTGGATATACTGCAAAAGCATCTCAATCAAAGAAGTCGTCAACCTCCACCAAAGTCTATCTTGATGCAGCAAAAACTAGTGAACAGTATGACAATCGTCAGCGAAGGCATAAAGCTGATCACCAGGTAAATCATACTCAATTTGCTCCAAGGATGAATATCAATAGAAGCCACAAACAAAATTAGGCATATCATACTCAATTTGCCCCAAAGATGAATATCAATAGAAACTACAATCAACAGGAAAATAGATTAAATAGTTGCAGAAACGTCTTTAATGGGCAATGTTTTTCATCTCATAATTTTGGACACAAAGTTGCTCAATGTGTTTCTTACACAACCATCATGACTAGAGAAGCATGAAATCAAAGAAATGTAACAGGGATCAAGAGAAGTTCCTATAACAACTTTTCTCCTCTTGAAAATGAAATAGAATGCTCGATTTGTAACAACTTTGGTCATGAAGAATCTGAATGCAGGAGAAAATTTCTACCAACACTTCAAAAGGAGAAAACGCCATTTAATCCCAAGATATGGAGAAGGAAGGAATCTCAATCAGAAAGATGTGGAATAGCTTTGTATGCAGAAGGACAAGAAAATCAATGGTACATTGATAGTGGATGCTCCAAACACATGACAAGTGATAAAGAGAAACTTCACTTATATAATGATTTAGAAAAGGAAAAGAATGTCTCATTTGGAAATGAAACTGCAGCTGTCATAAAAGGTAAAGGTTTTGTTTTCTTGAAAGAAAAGGTTAAAGCTGGAAATGTTATGTATGTAGATGGTTTAAAGCATAACCTTTTGAGTTTCAGTCAAATGTGTGATCAAGGAAATGAAGTAGTGTTTTGATCAAACAGATGTGTCATTCGTGAGCTTGATACAGGAAAGACCATGATCAAAGGTACAAGAACTCCAAACAACTTATACATACTCAAAGGAGGACAAAAACAATGCTATCTAAGAAAAACAGAAGAAAACTAGTTGTGGCATAGAAGAATGGGACATCTAAGCTTTTCTCAAATAAGAAAAACATGTAGGCTCGATGCAGTTCATGATCTTCCAAATATCAGCATCCTAGAAAATACCATATGCAAACCATGTCAAATCGGTAAGAAAACTAGAGTTCACTTCAGTGAAAAGGAAGGGTCAGCAAGTATGCCTCTTGAACTCATTCATACTGATTTATGTGGACCAACAAGGAAAAATTCACCTCATGGAGAAGAATACTTTATTTTGTTTATTGATGATTTTTCCAAAATGTGTTGGATAGGTCTTCTAAATCACAAAGATGAAGCATTTGAAAATTTTAAAGCCTTCAAAGCTTTGGTTGAAAATGAATCAAATCGAAAAATCAAATGTCTCAGATCTGATTGAGGGGGAGAATTCATATCAGATGAATTCTTTGATTTTTGTGAACAACATGGAATAAAAAGGCAATTCCCCACCGCAAGAACTCCTCAACAAAATCGGGTGGTAGAAAGGATGAACAAGACAGTTCAAAAAATGGCTTGAGCTATGCTAGATGAATCTGGAACTCCTGCAACCTTCTAGGGTGAAGCTGCATTTGCTGCCATCACTATTCTCAACAAAGAAAATGTTCGAGTAAATAGCACTCAAACTCCACATGAACTTTGGTATGGTAAGAGTCCTACTGTAAAATAGTTTAAAGTTTTTGGAAGCAAATGTTTTATCAAAAGGACTGATGAAAAATTTGGTAAGTTTGAACCCAGAGAAGATGAAGGTATTCTTCTTAGTTATTCTTCCATAGGTAAAGGATATAAATGTTATAATAAAAGACTTGGGAAAATTGTTGAAAGCATTGATGTTGTAGTTGATGAAGCATGCAGAAATCCAAATCAGATAAAATCAACAAAAGATTATGAAAATGAGGAAGATGAGGATTACTTTCCCACATCAAATCAAAATTATATTGAAGAAGAAACCAATGAAGCACCAGAAGAAGATATAATGGTAGAAGAAAAGACTCCGTCCAGGTATGTTCAGAAAAAGCATCCAAAAACTCAAATTTTATGAGAAAGGGAGGCCGGTGTATAGACAAGAAGAGCTATTATAGGGACTTCAAGCTATCTAGAATTACTATCCTCCACTGAACCTCAAAATGTAAATGAAGCATGCAAAGATGAATGTTGGGTCAAGGCCATAGATGAAGAACTTGAGAAAATTGAAAAAAAATGACACTTGGGAATTAGTTCCTAGACCTCATGATAAAAATATTATAGGAACTAAATGGATATTCAAGAACAATATGAATGAAAATGGAGAAGTCATTAGAAACAAGGCCAGACTTGTTTGTAAAGGGTATGCTCGACAAGAAGCTATATATTTTGAAGAAACTTTTGCACCTGTTGCCAGACTTGAATCCATAAGAATGTTTCTTTCTCTTTCCAGTTTTTAGAAATTCAAAATATACCAAATGTATGTAAAATTAGCCTTCCTTAATGGAGATTTAGAAGAAGAAGTTTATATTGAATATCCAGAAGGATTCATTCTTGGAAATGATGCAAAACTTGTTTGCAGACTCAAAAAGGCTCTCTATGGTCTGAAATAGGCTCCAAGGGCTTCGTATTATTGCCTCGACAAATATCTTCACCAACAAGGTTTTACAAAAGGTTTTGAAGATAGCAATTTATATAGAAAGATTGAAAATGATAAATTGCTAATTATTATTGTTTATGTTGATGATATTATTTTTGTCAGCAATGAAGAATCCATGGGTCAGAAATTTTCTTCAGTAATGCAATAAGAATTTGAAATATCCTTACTTGGTGAACCTATTTTCTTGGTCTACAAAATCAGCAAACTAAAGATGGCATTTTTCTTTCACAAACCAAATATCTTAAGCAGATCTTGAAAAAGTACGAAATGGAAGATTCTAAACCTGTATGTACTCCAATGGTAATAGGATGTAGTCTCAGATCAAATGATGAATCAATAGTAGTACATCAAGCAACTTACAAATCCATGATTGGCAATCTGCTTTATCTAACAGGTACCCGACCTGAAATCATGTATGCAGTAGGAATAGTTGGAATATTCCAAGAAAAAATCCAAGTGAATCACACCTTCAGGCAGTCAAAAGAATTTTCAAGTATCTTCAAGGAACTCAGGACTTTGGACTATGGTATCCTAGAGATGTAGATCTTACTCTTCATGCATATACAGATGCAAATTGGGCAGGAAGTGTTGATGATAGAAAAATCACTAGTGGTGGTGCATTTTATATGGGTTCTAGGTTAGTGTCTTGGTTCTGCAAGAAACAAAGTTCAATTTCTTTATCTACAGTTGAAGCAGAATATGTGGCTACTGCATCTTGGTGCACACAACTACTTTGGATGATGCCATCTCCATTCTATGTGATAATATAAGTGCCATTAGTGTTTCAAAGAATCTAGTCATGCACTCCAAGACCAATCACATACCCACCAAGTACCATTTTCTACAAGAACAAGTGCTTGAACAAAAGGTCAAATTGGAGTATGTTCCCTCCAAAGAACAAGTTGCTGATATATTCACTAAACCACTGCCCAGAGAAACATTTAAATATCTCAGACAAAAGCTAGCAGTAGATGCTACATCATACTGCTGTTAAATCTAGTTTTTTTTAGAGGAAGTTTATTATACGGAGGTTTCATGAAGTATAGTCATGTATACATGCAGGTTTCTATGGATGAAAAAGCGTATATGCTTTTCTGACAGGGAACGCAAGGGGACAAACTCAGGAAAAGGGGTTTGATATGGTTCATTCAATTAACAGCTCTGATTGATGATGGTTACAATCTGTTGATGATATGTGGAATTGTGTTGGTACTCATAAGGTGTAAAAAATTTGATGTATATCTGATTAATGATGATGCCTTGATGATTCTCACTGATATTTGCAATGATCAGATCTGACAATGAATAGTTGGCACAGGTTCAAGGGGAGCATATGATAATGCATTGTTGGCATTATTTTAGAAGATTTTGGTACTTGAAGATGCTTATATTGCTTGATCCACATAGTTGTTTTGATTCAGATGACTCTTTTGATGATGTACATATACATGTTGTTGACCTTGATGTTGCTGACAGATGCTAATGGTGCAGATCATATATGGTGTATGATAGTTGCTGATGATTATCATGGTCTTATTTAGATTTTTGGTCCCTGTTATAAATTTCATGTATATCATTCGATGTAAAGGTCATATAAAGACCCATGATTTAATAATTGCTATATTTTAGTCATGTATAAACAATTGGTATATCCCCACTTGGTTGGGGTGATGAGTCAAAATTGGTGTATCCCCACTTGGATGGGAGATTGATGTATGTATGATTCATTGGTGATCAAAAGGTCATACTCACTTAGTTAAGCTATAGAGTCATGTTATTCTTTTGAAAAATATCTTTTTCCAGACTCTGCATATGCTCAGGCAGAGCATGGATAGTTTAGTGCATCTCAGCATGTACAAAGGGGGATCTCAATCAAAGAATTCAGCATGTACTCAAGGGGAGCATGGACAACATAATGTATATCAAAGGGGGAGAATATTTTGGTCCTCCCTTTGCCCTTGATGTCAAAGGGGGAGAGTGTCTTGGTGTTGTTGTTGCCATCAAGTCCAAAGGGGGAGATTATTGGCATTTAATACGGGTGTTGTCCTTGATGGAAACTCACTTAGATTACAATTCACACTGCAGCAGGTTAACAACAAGGGATTACATATCAGACTCTAGAGATTGAAGAAAGAAAGTACTTTAAGAAGTATACATTGGTTCACCTTGTCCAAGCAGTGTACATGCGTGGGTTAACAGAACAAAGGAGTGTACATGTTGGAAAACCAATGTTTTGGTATGAGGTATTTGGTCCAAGGTATTTTGATCCAAGGTATTGGTCCAAGGTATTTGGTCTGAGGTATTTGGTCCAAGGTATTGACCCTACGTATTTTTTCCAAGGTATTGGTCCTAAGTGGTTTTGGTCCAAGGTATTGAGAAAGGCCTAAGAGTATATAAGGAGGAGAACATCATTAGGCCATGTGTGCAAGTACTAAATATCTGATGAAATGTTAGATCAAATATGCATGTTATGGGCTTATGGTGCTTTTCTTGATCTGAGCTAAGGATGAACCTTAGCGGTTGTTGAGGGATGAGATCTAATGGTGGATCAGGGTCTAAAATGAATTATTATTACATGGTAGTCTAGATCTGAATACTGACACATGTTTTATTCTGTAAATGTTGTGATCTGAGTATAACTGAAGTCTGGAATAGTTGTGAAATTTTAAGTTAGTATTTGCAGATCTGTACGCTGGTTCGCTTTTGGTGAAAGTGCGTATACACACTGGTTTGACACATCGAAGTAGCATATACATTATGAAATAGGATATTTGAAGTTGCAGTTGCTTCTTGTTGTTGTTGTAGAGTTTTGGGTTCTACTTTGTGTTCTGATGACTATATTCTGGTGACAGTGTTCTAAATGTTCAGATTGATTGATTATGATTTACTTCAGTAATGGTGATTGGTATGTGGTTGATTGATTATATAAGTGAAAAGAAGTGATCTATGTTGTTGCCTATGTAAAGCTCTATAAGTTGACAATAGATGTTTAGTATATTGCTTGCTGGTACAGACTTGTTTCATAATTTTATGTTTGCAGGAGTTTTGGAGGTATACGCAAGTTTGATTAACGGAAGTAGCGTATACACGCAGTTTGGGTTTAGCCAAGTAGTGTATACAGTCTGATGCATGGTTTTTGATGTTAAAGTTGGTTCTGAATGATGATGCAGATATATTTGATGGTTATATTGCAGTGGTGATTGATTTTGAGCTTTGAAGTTGTTGATGGGTCCAGTATGAAAATTTGATGAAACGTGGCCTTCAGATTGTGGTGTTGTGTTCTAGAAGTATCCAGTCTAAAAATTTATGAAACGTGGTCCCTGGAGGAAGAGAGAAGGTCGTAGCCTTCTCTAGGTCGGTGCTTATGTACTGGTAAACATATCAGCCAGTACAATAGCTAGGGGGTTGGAGCTCCCTTCCAGTAGAAGCTAGAGAACGAGAGAAGGTTGTAACCTTCTGCAGGTGGGTGCCTACATACTGGTATGCGTCTGCACCAATACAAGATTGTAAACAGGTTTTTCTTATATTAAAAGAAGACAACAGTAGGTGGTTTTGGTCCCGCATTAGGTTTCTACCTTAAATCTTGGTGTTCATGTGTGTTTCTTATGTGTGATGGTTTGTTCTGTTATTACTACACATGGTCATTGTTTATATGGTTAATGAAATACTGATGCACTGATTAAAGATCAACATATGATGAATTAACTGAATCATAATTTTGTTGGATATACGTTGGTTGCTTTAAATATAGTTGCGTGTATACGCAAGTTACCTTCATTGAAGTAGCACATAAATCATAGTTGAAATGAAAAAGTTATTGATTTGACTAATACTAATTCACCCCCCCTTCTTAGTATTATTTCCAACAAATCTCAAGCGCTATCATAAATTCATGGCTAGCAACACCATGTGGTAGAGAAGATATAAGTAGCCAAGGGCGACAAACCTAGCGTAAGGTATTTCAACACTTTGTTGGCTGAAACTTTAGAATCAAGATAGACCCAGGGTTCAGCCTGAGTTTTCCAACAAAAGGAGCCATCATAGTTTAGCTTATCACTAACATTTTCACTCCTTGTTGATAAGGATCATCTCACCCGAGGCAATACAGAACCATAAAAATGTAAGGGATCTAGATCGGTGGCAAAAACTAAAGTTCCAGCTATACTACTTAGATAGATTCACCATTTCACAGTTTTGTGCAACTATGTTGACATTAAATTAGACCAATAATGAGAAAAAGACAACAATCCATACACAAAGATGCACTTCTACTAAAACAAAATCTTAAAAGGGGCATGCAAACATTGGATCATACATAACTCAAATTTGGTCACTAAACTCCCATTTTATTATCATTAAATCCAATCATATATCTAGATGCACATAGATTCACGCAGTCTCATAAAGAATACATCTTTGAATTTACATCTCAAGCACATAAGTTAATCTTTCAAGTCCTACATAAGTAGCATGTTGTACAAGAAAACAATAATAGATTACTAAAACTTGCAGATCAATCTTGGCAACTCTAGCACCTGATTTTCCTCCCTCCATCTACTTTTATAGCCTCGCTCACTTGATTTGGTCCTCGCAGAGGTTCCCTTTGATCCCCACATTGATTTGGTTCATTTTGAAAAAATCCAGTGTTTGCCCCTTTCACCCTTGATTCTTTCAAAATTGGTCCCTCTATTCCTTCTCCTACGAGCATGTTTTCCTGTTTTTATGGTTGTGCAAGTCCCAACGTCCTCTTTTCTACCACCTTTATTTTCTGGGTGGCTTGGTTTTGGTAGATCTATCCTATTCTTCTCCGCAACTAATATGTGAGTTGGTTTAAAAAAAAACTCAAAAAAATTGAAAAACCCAATAGTCTCGACCACAGCCTATTGACTCGCCCTCAAGTCAATTTCCTTTTGGTGCTTCTGATGCATGTGTTATCCTTTCTTCACCACTTGTTGTTGCTTCTCCTTCAAATGGAGGACCCAACTCTGGCATAGTTTTCATGACATCTTCTTTGAATAAAGTAAATGTAGATACAACAGTGTTCCATCTGTCCAAAATAACAGATACTTTTCTTACAAACTCTTTTGTTGTTTTCGCTGTAGGCTCTACCAGTTGGAACTAGAGAGTTTCCTGTAGTTTTCCCTTAGAATTTGAGTGGAGGGCTTTCAAACTAACAAAGTGTCATTGTGTGACTGGGCAAAGGTCTTGAAGGACATTTTTGGTAGCCTAGGAGGCTTCTTCGAGCTGGTTAATCTAAGTACCCAGCACATCGACTTGTGCTAGAAGTTAATTTTGTAATTCCAAGTCAGAAGTGGTCATAACCTGATCAAATAACTGTTTGACATTCTCGCGAATCAAATAGATAGACTGATTCTTTCACATGAGAACAATGCTCTAGTACGAAACTTGAGTGAAAATATGTTGTGCGTCATTCACAAATTGTAGAATGGTTTCTTTGAATAAGTATGTGATAACGACTTGTTGAGAAATACAGTCACGGTATTAGGTAGATGGGTCTGGCAGAGCCTGCGAAATTTCATTAACAACCTCCCGTAATGATTTGTGCTTCTTGATCAAGGAAAAAAAAGCCTCTCTAATCAGATCACAACATTCGGTATGGGAATAGGCAGCAACATCATTTGGTTTCTCTTCAACAAATTCTACTAGATTGGGCCACATAGATTGCATTTTAGTAGACAACTCTGAAACTTTCTGCCCCAAATGCTCTTTTTCTATATTTAATTGATTATGTTTTCTTGTGATGGACACAAGTTGTTATCATTGTTAATCATAGGTATTGAAGAGCTCTGCATATTGATATTCAATTGCAACTATATGATCCTCAAGTTGAGTAGTAGGGGCTTGAATAAACAAGAACATGCGAGGGGTAGAAAATTCAACAAGATCTTCAATAGAAAAGGTATCTAGGTGTGGGAACCGAGCCTTAAGAGGTTTCCTACTAGCAATTGATTTCTTTGATTGGTCTTTCAAGGAGGATTCTTGTTCTTGATTGAATTCTTGGTAGAGATCTTGGCAAAGTTTTGTAAGTACTAGCATAGGTAGGAATGGAACATTGTCGTGCTAGTGGGAAACAAGAGAAATCACATGGCAACAATTATCAGGGTTGCTTACAAAGGTAGCAAATTTCTCAATGAACAACATAATATCAGATGGTGATGAGGACATGGTAGCTTCAAAACTCTGTGGTGGTGTAACAATTGATGGTTGCACAATAGAATATAAAATGGAAGGGGGTAACATAACTAGATTGATTAGTCCTGAATCAGTTTCCATTTCACCACTTTTGAGATGCTTTGAAATGGTTTCTTCAAAATTCTTGGGCGAGGTATTATAAGATTGAGCTTGTTCTTTAGTAATTTGAAAAGGGGTCTAGGAAGATGTAGTAGAAGTACCTTCATCGGTGAGGTCAATGAGGCTAGATGTAGATGGGTGAGGGTTTTGACATAGATAGGAAAAGAGTTAGGTGGGGTTAGTGAAGAAGGGGTCAGTTTCTGGGATGGATGATGGTGCAGCAAAAACAGGAGCAACAAAAAAGATAGTAGTATATTTATGGAAAAGAGAGCTTAACTCAGACCAAGTAATGTGCACGGAAGAACGACATTCTTAGGCCTTCTTCATCAAGGGCTAGAGATCTTGTTCTAATTCAGCATCACACTTTCTAGATGAGGATGGAGTATCATCATTGTGGTTCCTTGGACTCATGCCATCAAAGGAAAAAATTGTCTCACCATCCTTGTCCATAGCCTGGATTCCCAACCATGAAAGTACCTCATTATGGAAGACATTTTCATTCAATTAAAAGGGAAACTTATGCATCGAGAAGGTCGCTTGGTTAACAGTTAACGATCAGATAAAGGTATTATTGTGACCAAGACCAAACCAGATTTTATGGGAGTAGTGATCCAATAATGGAAGAGGTATGATGAATATGTTGCAGGTGACGACGACCATTTTATTATACCACTTCTCTAAGACATGCTCATTTAAGTCACGGATGGTTGGATCTTTGGTAATCCTTTAGGCAACATATGCATAGGCAAGTGGTTAACCACCTGTGATAGGTATCAGTTCTCTTCCCTTAGGAGGGCACAATTCATCGCAGTGAGAGGAATAAGAAAATAACTAAAGATAAAATACATCACCCTTGCATGGAAATCACTGCAGGCCTCAAAAAATTCATTCAGATAATAAGTGGACCAATTAAGTTGATGTCCTTTGACACAGGCCTCAAATTCAGAGATAGTGTCGAGAGAACATCTTCCATTGGTGTAGTGGCACATGAGCCTATTGGTGATAATATAATTGGCCACCTGAACTGGTTCGTCATTGATCATGTTGATAAGTTCCCTACAAACTTTCCGTAGGGTACCATACTTGACAGACAAATTATTGTCAGTTGATTTGTTTCCCCTCTTGGAAACATGCTGGAATGTAGTATTAAGATTAAGTCCATATGCAAACAACTTAGTGAGCATATAAATATCCTATACAAGAATTAGGTACTCTTTATCGAGCCACAATGAACCCCCATGCACGCGTCTAATCATAAACTTTGTGCAGCGCATGACTTCTTTCATCGTGCCAAAAACATGTAAGTCATGTATTATTAACAGTGAAGATTATTTGAGAGGACGAAAAGGGACTTTGAGTTTCAAGGAAGAGTGGGCACCGAGTCGGTCATTGGGCTCCATGAACACATCTATGTGAAGTGCAAGAAACAAATCAGGGTAAGACAGGTCATTATCTGCTAAGGAGGCATTATCATACTTTCCTAATAGATCATCAAAGGTGTGGATACAGGATTTGATGGGAAATAAGGACATGACAATTTTAGCGCATTGATCCATGATGTCAAAGTGATGACACAGAAGTAAGGGTGAAAGAATTATAGACTAACAATTAGAATGATGCTCAAATAACAATAAGACAGACTATATAGAGCTAGTTGGCGTGAGTCAGGAGGGACTATACTATTATTCCCACATTTAATATGGACCTGAAATCTTACCTAATTAGGAATAATTCAATC
Organism: Pinus taeda; assembly: GCA_000404065.3. NCBI lineage: Eukaryota > Viridiplantae > Streptophyta > Pinopsida > Pinales > Pinaceae > Pinus > Pinus taeda. The sequence continues at coordinate 235,547 of APFE030474998.1, forward strand.
AAATTTCCAAAAACATAAATGGACTTCTCACAAACTCTAAAACTTAATAGAAAATCTTATGGGAAAAAGCGAAAATATGATTACCAACTATAACGATGGGACACTACTTAATGACAAAAATGAAAGGAGATTATGGGTAATAAAGTGACAGACTGAACTTGAAAAGACTTCCCTGACCAAAATGTCTTATGGTGGGTCACAATTGAAATAAATTCATTGACGCAACTTAATGAAACAAAGCCAACAAGCAACGCAATACTGACACAACTATTATATCCTATAAAACTAACTAAAACTCTCTTTTCAAAGAGTAGTGAAAAAATAATGTTATGAGCCAAAGTAGGGTTTCATTCTTATGCCCTTCACCCATCCAAATAAGAGAATACCATCCAACTTAGCAAGCCTCACAACTTCCGAATCTTTAATCTCTGCAACATAGAATGAACCAAGCCAATTTGTTTGCAACTTTCTTGGATGCTTCAAATATTTTATGTCATAAAGTAAGACATGGTCTCCAACTGAGAAGGATTTTTTCTTAATGTGTCTGTCATGCCAAGCCTTCTATCTTTCTTTCTCAATAGTCTGGTGGAAATCAGCAAGGAATTGCTACTCATGTAATTTCCATAGTTCTTGTAATTGTTCTAGAATGGATTCATCATCATACATCTTAGTAGCATGAGAAATGAAGAGATTAGGAACTATAACTTTTTTTTGGAACCATTGCCTCCCTGCCATAGACCAACTAAAATGGCGTATATCTATGGAGTCACTTAACTATAGGATGATAAGCCCAAAAAGTGGTTGGAATTCGCTCATCATGTTAGGGTCCTATAAATATAATGATCAAGGTATGATTATCTAGTTATTTATCCCGAGGGATGTTGTAACTTATTTTTTACTTTAGTTGTTTTTTTATCCTTCTAAAAAGAAAAAAATACAAAAATAAAAATACAAAAATCATAAAAACAAAAAAAGAATGAATAAAAGGGATAAAAAAATAAAAATAAAAATACCCAAAAGGGCGTGCTAGTTAAAATGTCACTTTAGTTTTTCATTATGGTTAATTTTGATTAATTATTAAAAGATTTGATTAAAGTTGCAAATAAATGGAGATGTGATGTTTTGTCATCTTTTGATAAAATGCTGATGCAATTGAATGGACCAGATCATCCTCGCCCAAATCAACGACGAAGGATGATGTTCGCCTCCCCGCACCACCCCCCCGAGCTTTCAGAACTTAACAGGGGGGTGTTGAAAATATGGTTTTGTGGAAACAGTTGAAACCCACATGGTGGCTCCATGGTGACTTTGGGACCCTCCCTTCATTTATCACTTACCATTTGCACTCCAACCCCAAAAACCACAACACGTTCCCACTCCATTCAACCCGTGCCACCTGCTATCCCCTCATTCACCCACGTCACGTTATTGTTTCCTATTAAATCTTCCCACCAACAAGGATATGGACGTTGGCCATTAATAACTCATGCCAACATTTAAATCTATTAATAAACGCTCCAAAAAAGGTAATATTTTTGTTGTAACCCTCCCTCCCATTTTAAAAAACTCTGCGTCACCCTAAATTAGTCCCTTTTGCCATTTAATTTTATTTGTGTAGGTTTTACCTGAAGGTTTTCAAGTGCACCAGGGCCCTCTATAGTAGCATTCTCCTTCTATCATCAATAAAATAGAATCTTGTAACACCATTCACATAGCCTCCATTATAGTCAAAGATGTCATCTCATAAAGGAAAAGTGAAAATGGTTGTTGAAAGTCTTGTATTACCCCTTGTTTATAACTTAGATGAATTTACCTCGGTCGACACATAGTACAGAATATCAGATACTCAATGTGAATTTGACTTGTATGAGCTTCATAACTGGGCAAATAAAAAGTTCTTAGATAATAGTGATGATTTGAGTATCTAGGAGTCATTATTACCTTAATTCATTTTTCCCCAAACTCGTATCTTCCAAGAATTTGTTTCATGGTGTCATCTTAGGTATCTCCCTATCGAGAAGGTTGTAATTTCCCAAAATAATGAAACCTTATTCGCAATTACACCAGAAACTATCTACCAAGCTCTTCATATTAATCCTCAAGCTCCCTTACATCCATTTTCCATTGATTCAATCATGGAAATATACCAGAAGCTTACTTTCTCTCAACCAGCCCATATTTTTTAGTCTTTTCTGCCTGGAAATTATGAGTTACCCAAAAATAATCCCCCATATTCTGCTTCTATTTTCCCTAGAATGTCAAGAAAAGTGGTTTCTATGGTTAATTTCCTATTAGGTTATCCCACATATCAATGGGTAGATGAGATAGTGTTAGGATTTTTGCCATTGCTCTCAATTGGTCAAAAGTCATCAAACATTTTCAACTATAGTCAATCTCTATCAAATGTTATTAATGATTAGTTTCTGAAGTTTACTGTTGAAGGTGCATTCAAACACTAGTCAGTCCTTGTATATTTGATGTTGTTCTATCAAGAAAACAGGTTCAAATTTCAGTTGTGGAAGTTGGATGTACAGGGAAGACCAATATCATTCATTCACTGGACCTCCTTGGTGAGAAAGGATTCAGAGGAATATTCATTTAGTAATTGTGTAGATCATTTTCTACATGTATCCTTATGTCTTCTTAGTAGTAATGTTATACCAAGGATTTCACCAGAGATCAAAATATTTTTACATCTTACAGAACAAGCCAAGGTTGGAGACTGGTATCTTTACCGGAATTATACATAAATTTGAATCTATGGATGTCAACTCCCTCCCTACAGGTTGCCAATTTTTGGTACCAATGTGAATCTTTGCCTTGGAATATATCAGGAAAATGTTTAATATGGATGATCTACATTTTGTGTTAAGAAAGTAGAAGGCACAGTTTAAACTGAAGGCACACATTGGTCGTTACATTGTCAATGCTAGAACAACGGAAAATGAAGGAGATGAGTTACTAAAACAAATGAAGTTCAATCTGAGTTTCACATGGTCTTATGATCCATTAGGGATAATTTCAAAATTAATAGTTAAGCACAAGAGCATGCCTTATGCACATACACCTAGACCAGAAATAGAGTAGTATGCCAATCAAGAGGAGTGTACACAAAACACATACAAGAGGCTAAAGAACAAATTTTTAGTCAAACATCTCTACAAAATCCTATTTCAAAGGACAAAGAAGCTAAGAGATCAAGGGAAAGTATGTCTCCTACAGATTTAGGGTCTCAAGCTGAAGACTTTCGTGTTTCCAAGAGAATAAAGAAGACAAATACAAAGGCCAATACTAAGACTGATACTAAAAATGATACTCGGATAAATACTCAAGAGGAATCATCAGAGGAAAATGACTCTTGGGAGAAAGATATAATTTTTTAAATAGGTCTTCCCACCACTTCATTCCCATACATAGAAGAGACAACATAGTCACCTGTATCTTCTACATCCTAGATTGCAACACAACAGAAATTGTTTTCCAGATATAGAGAGATTAAGAAGAAGAATGAAGAATTGAAGCCTACAACATACTCAAAATTTTGGAGGCAGGCTACTACTACTCAACACAGATTGTTGTCTGCGTAGGTTTTAACCCTGTACAGAAAATTACCTGCATATGAATTATAAAAAACATAAAAAAAATGGCGAGAGCATAACACATGAACAAATATACACAAATATTATCCCCTAGATCCCAAAACCGGGACTACTAGATTGATTTTTCATTATGTTCCTTTCAATGTTACAATACATATATATACATGTTGAAGCATCAATAAACCCCAATCCATTCACCCTGGATTAGAACATAACCGTGGTTCACTTGACTGGATTTACAAGGCACCATGCACAGAAAACCATCGCACCCAAAAACATGTGTGAAATCCATGCACAAAACCTTAGGTATGTATGCCCACCTAATATAGGGCTAGTCATTGAAAGAATATAACACAAGCCAACATTCTCCCACTTGTTTTTCTCTTTCTATAGGGGGCCACAGGAGAGCTTAGACATTGATCCAACCCTACAACGCCCATTGTTTCTCTACACCAAGAGAACTTCTCAGTGCTCATAAACCTTGTCAATGCATCTACAGTATTCTTCAAAGTGTCCACCTTTACCAGCAACACATTTTTGTCTTCTATTATATCCCTAACAAAGTGATACTGAACATCAATGTGCTTTGTATTGGAATGATAAGCATGGTTATTTGCCAAGAAAAATGCACTTTGGCTGTCACAGTCTATTCTTATAGCTTGTTGTACTAACCCCATACTTGAACACAATGTCTACAACCAAACTACTTCCTTGCTTGCATGAATGGCTTCCATGTATTCTACCTCTGTAGTTGAGAGTGCCACTATAGATTGTCTCTTACTCATCCAACTGACTACACCTCCAAATAGGTTAAACACATACCCATTCGTAGATCCTCTTTGATTTAAATATCCAGCCCAGTCTACATCAACAAAGTCATGGATGTCAAAAACTCTATCCAATCCTGGTCTTCCTTGGTAACACAAACCATAATCACTAGTGCCATGCAAATACCTGAAAACCCGCTTCACTATTGTCCAATGATCCTTCCCTGGTTTTGACATAAACTTGCTCAATACTTCAACTGCATGTGCAATGTCTGGTCTAGTACAAACCATCGCATACATCAGGCTACCGAATGCACTTGCATATGGAACACGGGACATGTCCTCTTCCTCTTCTTGTGTCTTGGGACATTGTTCAACAGATAACTTTGCACCTACATGAATAGAAACCTTCACCGGTTTACTATCCTGCATATTAAACCTCTGCAATATTGTCTCGACATACTTCCTTTAGTTTAACTAGAGCTTCCTCTTTGCCCGATTTCATTTAATTTCCATGCCCAAAATATATTTTGCAGCACCAAGATCTTTCATGTTGAATTTGGAGGACAATTTTGTCTTCAAATCACGGATAATTTCTTTTTCATTTACAATTAGTAACATATCATCCACATACAAGACCAAATAAATAACACGGTCACCAATTAATTTAAAATACACACAGTGATCTGCTTTTCTTCTAGTGAAGCCAAGTCCCCATATAAATGTATCAAATTTCTGATACCAAATACTTGGTGACTATTTTAACCCATACAGAGACTTTTTAAACTTGCATACCAGTTCTTTCTTACCCTTCACCGCAAAGCATTCAGGTTTCTTCATGCAGATATCTTCTTCCAGATCCCCATGAAGGAATGTTTTCTTCACGTCCATCTGTTCTACCTCAAAATCAAAAGGAGAAACAACATATAAAAGTAATCTAATAGAAGCTATCTTGGTAACACGAGAAAAAATATCACCAAAATCAATTCCCGACACCTAGGAATAACCTTTTGCTACCAACTGAGCTTTGTATTTCTCCACCTTTCCTTCTGCATTCATCTTCTTCTTGAACACCCATTTGCTGCTAATGGGTTTCTTCCATTCGGCAACTCCACCAGATCCCAAGCCTCATTTTTTTTGCAAATATTCCATTTCATCAACCATGGCCTCTTTCCAGATTTTTCCATCCTCTAAATCTACTGCTTCCTTCAAAGCTCTAGGATCATCGTCAGTAATAGATAAAGAAAAATTTGAATAGAAAGCAGATGGACTATATCTTTTTGTTTTCCTTCTTTCTTGAAATGATCTTCTGACAACCGGAGTTTGTGGCTCTTCAAGTTCTAATTCCTCTTCTTTTGTAGAGTCTAATTCTTCCTCCTTTAGCTCAAACTCTATCTTCTCTAGTTCCTTTGGTAGGAATTCATGTTTAATAACATCTTTCAACTCTCTAAACACCACATCTCGGTTGTACACAACCTTCCTTGTACTAGGTTCCAAAAATTATAACCATTTAAACCATCCTTATACCCAATAAAGATGCACTTTTCATATTTACTATCCAACTTTGTGAACATATACATATGCATCATATCCAAATACCCTCAGATGTGAAACATAAGGTTTCTTACCATTCCATACCTCATGTCGAGTCTTAACGTCCAACGTTGATGAAGGTGATCTATTGACCAGGTAACATGCAGTCTACACTGCCTCTACCCATAATTCATGTCCTAACCCAACACCACTGAGCATGCTTCTTGCCCTTTCCATCAACGTCTTGCTCATTCTTTTTGTAACTCCATTTTTCTCAGGTGTGTATGGAGTAGTCTTCTATCGTCATATACCACACTTCTTACAGAACTCATCAAAACTACTTCTTGCAAAACTCTCCACCATTATATGTCCTCAATGGATTTATCTTCTTCACTGTCTGGTTTTCCACCAAAGCCTTAATTCTTTAAATCTCTCAAAGACTTCAGATTTATTCTTAAGGAAATTTGTCCATTTATTCCTTGAGAAGTCATCTATAAATGATACATAGTACACATACTTACCCAATGATGGAACAGACACAGGTTTAAACACATCACTGTGCACAAGCTCTAATATTTGTTTCACCCTCTTACCACCAAAGGGGAAACTCACCTGATTCTTCTTCCCATATACACAATTTTCACAGAAATCAAAATCCAGAGAACTATTAGACATACCTTATACCATACCTTTACCATGAAGTATTCGAAGGCCCTTCTCTCTAATATTTCCAAGCCTTTTATGCCATAACACGGTCTTTTCTCTAGAGACCACTAGATTTCCTACTCCACTTTCACGAACCAAAAAATTGTTGCACCCATCAATAACAATGCTACTTTGCAGCTAGTACAGAGTTCCAATCCGAACTCCCTGCATCAATACCAGTGCTCCCTGAACCATATTGCAGGTATCTTTCTTGAAAACCGTATTTACACCTGCATCATCCAGCTTTCTTACAGGAATTAGATTTCTAGCTAATGCAGGAATATGCAGAACACATGAAAGTGTTCTAATCCTTCCTCCTTGCAACTTCAACTTGACTTTTATGCGACCAACGATTCTAGCCTTCCTGTCATCCCCTAAGAAGACATAACCACCATCATATTTCTCATACTCACCGAACCACTTGTAGAAAATATGATGTAGGTTTACCTGATAATGCAATATAAATCAAAGCAGAATACCATAACCTACTTCTACTATCAATTTGCGGAAGCTTAAATATCAAATTGAACAATATAATGAGAAGAAGAAGAATCAATGCACAATACACATGAAAATACTTTGGGAAAATCCTTAGATCAAAACCCCACACTATTGTATTATCATACAATGGAAATACATAGGAATTATACAAAGGCTTAGCTCTCACAGCTAGCCAGCTCTTAGTATAATCCTCACGGATGCTCACAGGCAATCTTGGCTTCTCTCAAGCCTTCCTCTCTACCCTTCAAGCTCCTATTTCCTTGCGTTGTTTCTCCTGGGTGATCCTCATGTTACTAAGTGGAAAACTTCCTACCAAGTGGAACATTGATCCTCCAAAACTGCTCAATCCTCAGGGATGAATGTCCTTGATTGCATGCATGGTTTTTCTTTATAGGAAAACACATGCAACTGATAGTACAATGTCCTTGACATTAATCTCAATTGGGTCTTTCTCATAACAGACATGCATGAGTTTCTGATGAGGGAATCTTCAGTTAACTAGAGTACACTAGTTGAGTGCATTAATGCATCAACTGACTATTAACTCACTATTAGTTCCTCAAACAGTTTGGAACTAATTTAACTGGACTTAAATCAGTAAACTAAGTTAACTAATTACAGCTCAAACATAACTCAATATTATATCCTTAATTTAAGGGATAACTCTTGCATGACTTCATAAATACTTCTAACTTGAATTTCTCCAAATAATTAATTCAAAATAAATTAATTAATTATTTCCAAGTAGTTGTTAAGACTAAATTAAATTTTAATTCACAATTTAATTCAAGGAAAAATTAAATTGGAATATTCTTTTGTTCATATTTCAACACTCCCTCTCAACAAGAAAGGGGTTATCTACCACCCCGATCCTATCTCTATGGAACTCGAATTTACACTTTGACAATGCCTTTGTCAAAATGTCAGCATCTTGCTCCTCTGTCAAAATATACTGCAACAACATGTTTCTGTCGACCTATGAAAAGCCATGGGCAAAAAATCTTGCCTTATGCTTCTCCACACTACCATCAACAACTTTCTTTACCTTGTAAAGCCAACAGGAAATCACAACTGACTTTTTCTTCAGGCTCGAAACCACGTCCCAAACACTGTTACGAAGTATGGAGTCATACTCCTCCACCATAGCATCAACCAAAATCAGTTGCTGCAGTGCTTCCTCGAAGGAAGATGGCTCGGTCTCAATACATTCCCCAGAAAGGGCCATGTATCTAGTGTACGTCTCAGGTGACCTCCTATGTTTTCTCTGAGAAGATGGTGCTCCCACATTCTCTCTCGAATCCTTTAATAATTTGTCATCTTCTCTTGTGCGCTTTCGTCCATCTTTGGAAGATTTTTCTTGAGTGGATTTCTCCACTCCTAGAACGTATGCATGCAGCTGCTCCGCATCAGTCTGACACTCCTCCTCCTTAGGAACCAACAGTTCCTCCAAAGCCTGTAGTTGGAGCTCCCTCTCAAGGGAAACTCGCATGGCCTTCTACTCATCGAACTTGAGATCTCTGCGAACCACTTTCCTCCGACTGGTAGGAAAGTACACCTGATAGTTGTGAGGTGTATCAGTGTACCCCACAAATATCCCCAACTTTGTTGTCGGCTCAAGCTTCTTTCATGCATCCTTTGTCACATGGCAATATACCAATGAGCCAAAGATCCTGAAGTGACCCACATCTAGTCTCTTACAGGAGAAAGCTTCCTCTGGTGTCTTCATCCCAAGTATGCGATGCGGTCTTCTATTCTGTAAATATACTGTTGTGTTGCATGCATTAGCCCACAAGTGAAGTGGTAGGCCTTGGTCATGCAACATTGCCCGTGCTACCCCTACAATAGTTTTGTTCTTCCACTCAACCACCCCATTCTACTGTGGGTTATGAGGTGTCGTCAACTCTTGTTTAATTCCTTCCACTACACAAAAGTCCTTAAACTCTTGAGAGACATATTCTCCACCATTGTTGCTTATCAAGGCCTTGATCTTCTCCCCTGACTCTCTCTTGACCAAAGATTTGAACTCACAAAAATTTGTGAAAGTTTGGTCCTTCTTCTGCATGAAATAAATCCAACATTTATGACAATAGTCATCAATGAAAATCACAAAATACCTTTGCTTCACTGTGGATGTCATCGACAATGGTCCACACACATTAGTATGAACTCACTCTAAGATAGCCTTTGCTCGACTGTCTCGATCGTGAAAAGAAGACTTGGTGTACTTTCCGAAGGTACAACCTTTTCATGTGTCAAATTGCTCAAGTTTACCTTTGGGAAGTCCTGTAGATATATGTTACATTATCTTCAAATCACCATGATGCAAATGGCCCAACCACCTATGCCACAACTCGCCAATGTCTTGGCTTTGTACCAATTCTACTTTCGTACTCAATGCTGCACAATCATATACCTCTAGTTTATAGAGATTCTTCACTCGAATCCCTATCCTCTTGGTCTGACCTATGGCTATGTGTCTTAGGAACACCTTTCCTTTACTGAAGGCAACATAGTAGCCTTTATCCTCCAACATCGCGACTGATACCAAGTTTTTCTTCAGTCCATGCACATACATCACATCTTTCAAGGTGAGAGGAGCTCCATGCTCCCTCTGAAAAGCAACTATGCCCACTCCTGAAACACTATACCTTCTGTCATCACCCATCTCTATGTGCATATTGAGGTATTTCTCCTCCAAGGCACTGAATATATTTGTATCACTAGTCATGTGGAATGAGGCTCCACTATCAAGATACCAAACACAACCCATCATCGACGACACCATGCATGCGATGAGGGTAAAGTCCATTTCAAACTGAGAGGCTAATTCCTCACCTTCCGATCCTTCCGAGGATCCCTTCTTGGACTTCTTCGATGGGAAATTAGTCACATAATGTCCCATCTTGTGACAATCAAATCATGTCACCCTTCTTCCCTCTGTGAGAGAAATTTGATTTGGAATGGGAAGCCTTCCCCTTCCCTTTCCTTGCCTTACTTGCTAAGGCCATATTTTCTTCATCATCATCCTTGGATGAATAACCATCTCGTGTGCTCCTTGTGATCTCCTCCTGCATAAGATCTGACCACAGTCGTTCCCAATACGACGATTTCTACCTTCCATTCACAGAGTCCTGGTAGTTATTCCAACTCTTTGGAAGGCCAAGGAGAGCAAGGCTCACCATATCATCATCAGTAGTAGTTATTCCCACATTGCCAAACTCATATCTGTAGGTGGTGAGCTTGTTCAGATATGTGGAAATAGTATCACCCTTCTCCATCTTGGTTCTTCGAAGCTTATCCTTGAACGCCAATTTCCTTTGGTCACTACTATTATGGTAGAGGTCCTTCAATGTCTTTCACATTGAAAACCTTCCCATGGAGACTTAATACAATATGGTCTCAAACTCCCTCAAGGATGATTCGTCTCACCTTCTCCACACACTTCTTCCACTCAGCCAACTCTTGTGCATTAGTTGAAACTAACTTTGGGATTTCTTGATCAATGAATTCCTTCAAGCCATTGTCTTCTAATAAAACCTCCATTCTATATTTCCATGCTATGTAATTCGAGCTACCTTCCAAGGCATACTTGAGTCTCAAGCCATAGAATGCCATTGGCCAACCTTGAAGTATGACATGAATTCGATTTGCACCTGCAAACCCAAACTTCAAACTTCGAATTCTCTTCTCAATATATTGTTCGCAACTCTGATACCGTGTATAATAATTTCTACAAATCCACCTCTGATATCATGTAGAAAATCTTATGTAGGTTAACCCGATAATGCAATATAAATCAAAGTAGAATAATATAACCTACTTCTACTATCAATTTGCAGAAGCTTAAATATTGAGTTTAAAAATATAACTAGAAGAAGAAGAATCAATGCACAATACACATGAAAATACTTTGGGGAAATCCTCAGATCAAAACCCCACATTATTGTATTATCATACAGTGGAAATACATAGGAATTATACAAAGCCTTAGCTCTCACATCTAGCCAGCTCTCATTACAATCCTCACAGATGCTCACAGGAAATCTTGGCTTCCCTCAAGCCTTCCTCTTTGCCCTCCAAGCTCCTATTTCCTTGCGCTGTTTCTCCCGGGTGATCCTTCTATTACCAAGTGGAAAACTTCCTACCAAGTGGAACACTGATCCTCCAAAACCATGCAATCCTCAAGGATGAATGTCCTTGACTGCATGCATGAGTTTTATTTATTGGAAAACACATGCAACTGATAGTACATTGTCCTTGACATTAATCTGAATTGGGTCTTTCTCAGTATAGACATGCATGAGTTTCTGATGAGGGAATCTTCAGTTAACTGGAGTACACTAGTTGAGTACATTAATGCATCAACTGAATGTTAACTCACTATTAGGTCCTTAAACAGTTTGGAACTAATTTAACTGGACTTAACTCAGTAAACTGAGTTAACTAATTACAACTCAAATATAACTCAATCTTATCTCCTTAATTTAAGGGATAACTCTTACATAACTTCAGAAAGACTTCTAACTTGAATTTCTCCAACTAATTAATTCAAAATAAATTAATTAATTAACTCCAAGTAGCTGTTAAGTCTAAATTTGATTTTAATTCACAATTTAATTCAAGGACAAATTAAATTGGAATACTCTTGTTGCCATATTTCAACACCACTCTCTATGGGGATTGAAGTGAAAGGATGCACCTGAGTCAATCAACCATGCCTCATGACATACATGTGTACTTGAAGAAGAAGCCAAGAAAACATCCCCACCTTCATCTGAGGTGGTTTTCACCTCTGTAGAAGGAGCATCATCAAATCCCTTTCCTTTCCCGGGAGCTTTAGATTTACATTCCCTTTTGTAGTGCCCTTTCTTTCCACATTTCTAGCAAACCTTTACAGGTTTTCCTGGAGATTTAGATCTCCCTCTAGATTTAGATCTTGTGGGAATACTGTGAGGGGGGTTGAATCAGTATTCCTTTTCAATTGTTACTTTTACCAGTTAGATCACTTATATTTAGAACACAAAATGAACAATGATAAGAATAAATTCTTTTATTAATTGAATCAAGTACAAATGAATGAGTACAATAATTGTTGGCAAGCTCCAACTTGCACTTTAGTGAGGCTCCGACCTCTAGGGCTTTGACCCTATCCAAGGCACCAACCTTGGGTTTAGGAGCACCGACTCCAAGGACGCCAATCCAAAATCTTCTAGGCTCCAACCTGTATTCGCCAAGCACCAACTTGGACTTCCAAGGCTCCAACCTTGTCAATTCTAAGGCACAACCCCAAAGGGATCCAACCCTATTTTTCACTTTTTCGAGGTATGTTTGGTTGTACTTCACAACTCCTAATATCTTCTTCAACGAGCCCTTTCAATCTTCAGCAATGTTGTCAACTTATCATTCACATCACGTCATCAATGACAACCTTGTTCTCTTCACATGAAGGTGTCTCCTCTTTCCTTCATGGTACCCAATAAATTTGTCCAAGTCACCTCATGATGGCTTATGCATCATGGTCTTCAAGGGTGTCTCCAAAACTTCAATCAATGTTTGTCTTCAATCAATTGGACAAGTTATGCACAATTTCTTCCAAATAGTTGTTCAATTGCTATTCATTTGTTGTTTAGTTGCTATTCACTTGTTGTTCTCTTGTCATTCACTTAATGTTCACTTGTTGTTCAATTTTCCTCCTGTTGTTCAATTGTTGTTCAATTGAACTCCTCGTCATTTTTTGTTCAATTGACCACGTGTTGTTCAATTGATCTCCTGTTGTTCAATTTTTATTCAATTGACCTCCTGCTATTCAATTGACCATGTGCTATTCAATTGTTGTTCAATTGACCCCCTGTTGTTCAATTACTGTTCAATTGACCATTTGTTGTTCAATTGACCTCCTGTTGTTCAATTGTTGTTCAATTGACCTTCTGTTGTTCAATTATTGTTCAATTGACCTCATGTTATTCAATTGACCATGTGCTGCTCAATTTCTATTCAATTGACCTTCTGCTGTTCAATTGACCTCCTATTGTTCAATTGAAAAAAACAACCTTGTTCATACTCAGATAATCTTCCTAGATCCATAGAGCGTCCTTTTGAACTTTTATCTGAATTACTGTCAAACATAGATTCGAGCCTTTCAACAAATAACCCAGTCAACAAAATTTTTGACCTTCAGTTTCCTTCTTCGCTCTTTGTTTCGACCTGTGGCTTTCTTCTTTCCGTTGTTCGTCCCTCGGCTTCGTTCTTTTCTCTATCTTGCTCAACATTCAACTTACATTATTTTCGATATTTTGTTCAACCTTTAGCTTGCATTCGTTCAGGAGTTGTGAACTCTCTTCCTTCTACCTATAATCGATGCCCAAGATCCTTGCCTTTAGTGAAACATTTGAACTTGTATTTATACGAGTCTCACAAATAACTGAAGGACACATCTATTGGAAGAGCAACCAACTTTTATATTCTTCATTCAATTATTCATCAACTTGTTTATTTATGAAAAATCCACATTAATGGAGGTCCCCACATGCCATGTCATAGCTTTAATCACAATCGCTACTCTGAGAGGTTTACACATAAAATAGCGATTCCCCTATTGCCAATGGAGCGAATGCGATATGGTCTTAAGAGATTGTTAATAAATTCATCGGGTCCACAATGCACATATTGCAATCGGGGGTTTATCGCAATCGACAATTCGAGACATCCTTTGAATCTTGTGATACAGCGGATGGATGTGATATGACATTGAATTGTATTGCAATGGTGCAGTGAGTCCGTAATGATATTTCAATCGCAGTATTCAAGTGGCATTCCTTTGTGGTACATAACTTCCAATGCGGATACGATATTTCATTAAGGCATGTTGTAATGGGACCATCGGGCCCATAACTCATATCTCATTGGGGGTTTTGAGCAGTGGAAAGACTTCAATTTTGTGATGCAACAGATGCGATATATTCCAAAAAAACAGTTAATAAATATGTCAAGTCCACATCTTCAAATCGCAATTGCAAGTTTTGTGCAGTGATGGTGGCATATAATAAAGTTGTCGATGAAGTGTCTTTTATGTGTTTTCTGGCCTTTATTGTTAACTCCTCCGTTATGGTTCCTCTTTCGATAGCTCTACTCCCCTGACATAATGTTCCTCATTATTTTTCCGATAGCACTTACCCTTGGGCATATGTGATAACCTGCTTAGTCTTGGCTTGTCTCTCTTGTGGCTTCTCTTCACTCTTATGACTTCCGATAAATTTCCTTTTGCTCTTGTTGCTTCATGGATTTTCTCTTCTTGGCTTCACATCATTATTTACTATCCAAAATATTTCCATATTGACATCAATGACAACCTAGATTAACAATCTCCCCCGTTGTCATTGATGGAAATATTCTTCCTCTCTCTCCCTTTGACATCAATGGCAAAGGAGTGCACAAGGACTCCCCCTGTCAAACTGCTCCCCTTGTCAAGCTAATCCCCCTATCAAACTACTCCCCCTATCAAGCTAATCCCCTTGTCAAACTGTGTCGGTTCTTTCTGAACATTAGATATTTATGGGTATGTTACTCCTCCTGTCGTGGTTCTCTTTTTTTACTAGAGATAGAAAGATTTCTTCGTCATAATTAGCTAGCACATTATCCCTTCTTCATGTCTCAAAACTTCTTCATCATGGCTTCAATAATGCTTAAAAAATGCTACACTTCAATGCTTCAAAAACACACTCCAAATAGACATACACCAAATGTCCAAGTCCAAGTTTTTACATTTCAACACCATATTTTTTTGTCTCCGCAGTCAGAATTAAGAGGTCTTCACAATCCGAATCATGAGACAATTCCACTAAAATTGTCATTCTTGCTATCTTTCTTCAAATCAGGATTCCTCTGTATCTCTTTGCTTCTCCTTAAGATGCTAAGCTATATTCGACAACACAACATTCTCCCCTTGTTTTTTATATTTAATCTGTGACTATCTTTTAAATTCTTTCTACTGGTTGACAATTTTTGCAATGCTTCAATTATGTTAGATGCTGCCAACTTCTCTTGCTTCAAGCTCCATTCCCAAATGTGTCTGTTTGTTTGAAGGTCACCTCTTATTATTGTCCTTGATTTACTTATTCTTAAAAAAAATCCCTGAGTCGAGACACTTAACTTTTGTAATAACAACAACATAGTTATTTTCCTTATTTCTCTAACATTAGATGGCCTTCTCTGTTGCTCCAATTTTTGCTTAGTGATCAAGTGGAAAACATCTTCAACAACGGTCCAAAGAATGGTTAAGAGATCATGTTCGTCAATGTAGTGCTCCTGAGAAATGATCTTTATCAAAGAGTGATTGTTAATATAGCTCACCAAATATTTCATAAGGATCCTTTCACAGATAGCTTCTGTAATAATGATCAAGAATCATAGGCTCCCCCTAACCGTATACATCATCTCTTTTTGGAAAAATCCCATCATCCAACACTCAGAATATTAAGGATATCTTCATCAAGTCAATAACATGTGTTGCCGGCCGGAGAGTTCAAGAGACTTCCAGACTATATTTGCTTCCTTCTCCATACTTGTGTAACCTTTTTCTCTAGTACGGTTCTAGCTTGTGTAGGGGCCCAAGACAGGTTACAATTATGTGCCATATGTCCAATGTTATGACACTTGAAGCACTTTATATTGTTCATGAATAAGAATTCATGATTTCTTCTTGCAGAATTTCTTCTCGGAGATTGTCAGGGACCATTATAATTATCTTTATGATATGCCATACAATCTTTTTCCATGTTTCCAAAGTTTGTACAAGAATAACAATAACCAAGAAATAAACTTTGGTACCTAGGAGATGGAGATTTCCTTGATGTACTTCTAAAGAATTTCTCCCTTGGAATTCCTTGATAATAACCATTTCTTCTTCCATCCTTGACACCATCTGCATTTCTTCTTGTAGGAGGGTTTCTTCCAGAGGTGTCTTGACTCTTCTCCTTTCCTATGTTGGAAATGAGAGCATCAACATTTCTTCCAGGCTTCCTTACATCCTTGTTGTTTGAAGCATTAGAGTCTGCATCATTCTTTCTTGAAGACTCACTTGTATAGCCAAGACCTAATTTGTCAGGAGGATACCTTTGATGACTTAGGATGTCATTTAGGGTTTGAGAACTTTTCAAGTTCTTATTCAGCAATTCAACTTCCCTTTTAAGAAAGACAATTTCTTCTTTCATGTTCTTGCATTCTTCATCCTTCTTTGATAGTATGAGCTCCATTTCTTCCTTCATCTTAGTTGCTTCACATGATTGGGCCTTAAGAGATGTGATTTTTTATTTTAACTTGGTGATTCATCATCCTTTTCTTCTAGTTGGCATATCATGGTGTTTCTCTCCTTTTCTGCTTCATCAACTTGTCCTTCTATGAATGTCAAAGCTTCAATCACTGTCTCAGCTCCTTGCGCTTGTTTCCTTGCTTCTTCTAGTTGAGATCTTAGGGAGGAGACCTCTTTCTTGTATTGACCAATCTCTATTTCAAGTTTTTTCAAGCTCTTGTGCCTTTGTTCAAGGTGGCTTGACAAGGTATCTTCCTGTTTCTTTGCCTTATCCAATTGATTTATCATAGATATGACTTCTTCATGATGCTTTATTTTGTTTTGAAGAAGTTCCTCCTTAAGCTTGACAAGCTATTCATCTCTTTCTTGCACTTGAAGCTTGACAAGGTCAACTTCCTTCCTTTTCTGGTCTTGGTCACCAACTAGTGATTTCTTCTTAAGTCCCTCCTTTTCCTTTTTTAAATTGATAATTTTTTCCATGGTGCCTGTTAGAGCCTAGATTGACCTCATGCTGAAGGGAGGCAATTCCAGGGTAACCACAAACTACGCTTAACCTGGTATCTAGCCCTACCAAGTCAGGAGAGGGCTCTCTCCTTGTGAATCTCAGTCAAGATAACTGAATAAAATATGGATTTTAGACTAGGTATAGTAGCTCTAGAGTTTTTGATTGATTTTGTTTGAGTTTTGTTGTTGAATCAAATGGAGCATGCAGTTTTGGGTCCGGGAAATGGAGTCAGGATGCAGGGTGTTCTATGGGGCGAGGTAGGTAAGTGTTTTGGCACTTGGAATTGAGTGAGATGAGAGGTCTAAGACTAGTGAGGAGCTGAGGAGGGCATGCAAAGATCATGTATCCTCTTTAAACTATATAAAACATCAAAAACTAAATGGTTTCCCAAGGCAGAGAACTGTAACCAATGTATTCTACCTATCTATCTTGATATCATTTAGCTAGAAGAATGAATTAGATTGTGGCAAACATAACACATGAGAAAAAATAATAACAGAAGAAAAAACTATGCAAAAACACTTTACCACAAGTATCCCACAAAAATAGCTACAAATCCTAGTTTATTTCCTTGCCAAACTGTTGTAAAGATGTACAATGTAGCTCAGAGCATCCAAGAGAGTCCAACCTTTGCTAATGACTGAAAAAATACATAATATAGACATCAAACCACCAATGCTAGCCATCAACGGTCGAATCCAAGAGATGAGGAATTGTTAGAACCATTTCCAAACAAGGAACATGAATATAGGCAGTGGAACTGCCTGCCTCTATAAGCATGGAAACTGATTCATTGACCCCCAAACCACCTCAAAATGATGAATCTATCCTCTAAGGTCATTTCACAATTACATTTACATAGCATAGCATTAATTACAATAAAAAATTTATCCATGAAGAGATAAAAATTAAACTTACAGATAAACTAGGCAAAAATAGATTTTTTGGGTAGACTGGCTCTATGCGCAGCGCCATTGGCCAGGTGCGTAGCGCCACTTCGCAGCTACGTTTGGAGGCCTTCCCCTTAGCCAAATTGAGCCCGAGATAGCGCATGGGAAAGGTATTCTTGTCTAGTTTATGGAACATCTTGAATTTTTTCATTTGGAGGTCATTTTCTCCCTAAAAGGTGAACTATCCCAAGGCTGCATTTGTGTGTCTAAAAAGAGGTAGAGAGGTCATTTTTTGATGGTTTTTTGACCTTTTGGTGACCAAGTTTTTCTCCACAATTGCTGAGATTTTCTGGGTTTGATGCTCTCATCATGTTGAATCCAAATATACAAGCCATTTCTTCAAAAAGTTCTCCAGTGAAAAGCGTAGCACCGGTGGTGCTGCGCACCTAGGGCAATTTTCTGTGTTTCAAAATTTCAAAATGACAAAAATTTATCAAAACTTGCCCAGATTTGGCACAAGGCACCACCATTAGTTGCTTTGATGGGCTAGTGAGGCTTCAACCAAGATCTTCAACTTGTCTTGCTCCTTTTTTCTCCTTAAGGCCTTCCTCAACCTAGCCCTAAGCTTCCTCATTCTTATGTTGCAGATCTTGTTGCGAGTCATGTAGTGGTAGGCCATGTGGCGAAGCATCTTCTTGTCTCTGTTGGCCTTCTCAATCAGCCTCTTAAGGTGTATGTTGACCCTCTCTAGCCATGTTTCCCTATCATTCTCAATATCTTGTTCAAAAGGGGTTAATGGAACATTGGCCTCCTTGATCTTTTGCCTGCCTTATTTTATCATTTGTAGCTCCATGAGGACTTGCTTGTCGCTCAATTGTTTGTTTTCTTGCTCTAAATAGTTGATGATCCACTTAGACATCTCTAAATTATCTGACAAGGCTTGTATCTCAGCCTCTTTCTCCTTTATGATCATGTCTTTGGTAATATTTGGATCTTGAGTTTCCAAGTCAATGACATTAACTCCTTGTGTCTCCTCATGATCAACAAGGTCAAAATCTCTTTCTTTCTCATCACTAAGATCCTTCTTATGCATCGTTTTCTTGCATTTACCTTTTCCCTTGCTATTTTGCTCAACCTATACCTGTTTAGCTGAAGAAGAAGGAAAATCCCCTTCCACTCCTTCTGAAGATAGCATTTGCCTGTGGCCTGAAGATGAAGGCGAGACCACTTCTACACCTTGTGGAGATAATACTTTCCTAGCAGCTGCAAAAAGTTTCCTAGTGCCCCTCTCATATGTCACAAACACTGGCACTCCAACAATTTCAGTCTCTTTGACCTTTTCATGTCCTAAAGGTCCACCTTCTTCATGATGCACTCATGAAAAGATTTGTGGGCCTTTGAACATCTCATGAGAAATGAAAGTCTCCCATGGCATGTTAAGAAGGTTCAGCTGATGTAGAATAATGATTTTAATCAAGGAGTAGTGGTAAATGCTAGTCAAATTCCGGGGATATGGTTTCTTCTTTGCAATAAGTGCCATATTCTCAATGTTTCTGAACATGAAGTAGGGGATATTCATCATTCTCACCCTAGTGAAATGCATCAGCAGTCTAATGTGGTAGGCATACAATCAAGAGAACCTACTTTCACAAGTAAAGTGCTTGATGTTGATCTTCATCAAAGGAGCAAACCTATCTTCCAAAAACTTGAAGGGGAATACTCTCTTGAGTTTGTCCTGGTATCTAGCCTTGATGTAAGGCTCATAGTACTCCTTGTCAATATCCTGACCTTTGTTCCATTTTTCACCCACATCTGGAATACTTGTAGCCTATGAAATGACAGCTGGTGATAAGGTGAATGCAATTCCAACAAGGTTTACTTCATTGTTGTCTAAATGTGTCACGAACAATATTGCAAACTCATGGTGAAATTTAACCCTTTCTACCATTTCACAAAAACCAAAACATGATTGGTGTTTAAAACAAGAAATGGCAAGTGGGTGGGCTTGTAACTCTCTCAAACTGGTGGGCTCCTCTCTGATAACCCTTCCTCCTTTATGAGGCTTCCTGTGATGTATGTTTCTCTCCCTGGAACTGTCACTAAGGGTGTCTTCTTCAAGCTCATATTCACTGTCTCTTTCCATTGTTTTTATAGCTGTGATCACTTGTGGTGAATGAAGAGATAGGGTGGATGAATGAAAGATAAGTATGAAGAGATTTTATGAATGAATAGGTGAGAGGGAATGGGAGTGTGAATGGGATTTAGGAAGTGAGTTGGGTTTAGGGATAGTGTAGGAGAGATGTATGTAGGATAAAGTGTGTAGAGTTTTGGGGAGAATGTATAGGGTTTGGGAAATTTGTATGTGAAAGTGGGATTTAGGGAGAATATATGAGGGAATGATGTTTAGGAAATTTACATGAGGGAATGGGGTTTAGGGCACAATAGAAAATGGATGAGATAGGAAAACAAGTGAGAGAGTGAGCTTGTTAATTTTATAAGAGACAGTTTTGGGTGAATGTTATGGTTTTAACTTTATGAGTGAAACAATCACCAAGACTTGATGGAAAACCTCTTTTCAACAAGAAAGATTGATTTACTTGAAAAGAGGTAACTTGAGAGATTTGAAGCAAATTGAGTGATTTTGGACCGTTTTGGGACTTGGCTGCCAGGTGCGCAGTGCCTCACTCAGGTGCGTAATGCCTCCCAGGTACGAAGCACCCATTCAATTTTTCACTGAGGAAGTCTACCAAGTGCGCAGCACTAGCCTCTGGTGCACAGCGCGGGCCCGAACTTGTCCAAAAACACCACGATTGCACACCTTTGCTCAATGACACTTAAAAATCGCCCTTTAGCCCTTGAATTTCAACTCAAACAATGAAATGATCAATAGAGGGATAATCTTTATATAGTTTTTCCACTTTTTGATTTTTGATGTACAAAACCCACTTGGTAATGTCTATTTGCCTTTTTCAAATACTCTGTTTTTTGGATGCCTGATTGTTTGCTTGAATAGGTGAACTGATGCTTAATTTCTTTGACTTTTGTAGTGGCATGTACTTTGAAATATTAGCAGGTGACCAGGAGCAGCATGAAACCATTTATTACATATGAGAACAATAAAATTACATGAAATTTACAAATAATATGCCAATGTTCTATTTTCACCTCAAAATTGGTTTTGGGGTGAAAACTTTATTAAGCTTACAAATTAAGGAATTATAGATTTTTTTATCATTATTTTCATCCTCATGTGTCTGCTGACCATTATTAGCAATAGTCACTGAAAGTTTACCATGGTAAAACCCTAATACCTAATGAGGTAAACCCTAAGGCCTAAGACCATAATTGATAAAATGAACTGAAAATAAACATGAACCATTGACTGAAAAGTATGAAAGGAGGTCAGCAGATATATGTCATGAGGGAAAAACTGAAATGAACCCTACCATCAGTAGATCCATGACCTAATGGAATGTAACTCATCAGAATGGGACACCTAATATGAAATGCAAAAGAGTAAATTTTGATCACTGATGACAATGTGAAGACACTGACACTAACATCACCCATGAGTTTAGTGAGGAGATCTTCTTCAAAATCTTTTTCATTCTCTTCATCTTCTTGGTCTTCTTTAACCTTGATGTCATCATTCTCATTTTCAACTTCTATGATGGGTTCTGGATTTCCTTCTTGGTTTCCATCATCTTCTTCACTAGTAGTCATGATCAATGCTCCTTTTGAGTGAAGCTCATGAAATTTATCCCATATGCCTTTTGCTCATGAACATTTTTCAAAGTTGGACTTCATAGAATCATGTAGCCCATTCAAGATTTCTTTCATTGCTCTTGTATTATGTTCCTTGGATTTTCCATCCATCATGCTATCAGTAATCACTGATTTCTAGACTTCAATAACTTGAGTCTTTAAGAAATTCCTCATTCTTGCTTCCCATCTATCAAAGTTTCCATTGAACAATGGAGTATTCACAAATTGATTGACTTTGATTTCGGTGGTTGTGGGAGACACATCTTTTGGAGGATTCGAAACCTTCTTCCTTGACTTCTCCATTTGTGTTCTAATGATCAACCTTAAAGCTGTTAGGCTTTGAGTGAAGGTACTGGCTCTAATACCAATTCTTAGAAATACTGAAAGGGGGGGTGAATCAGTATTCCTTTTCAATTGTTACTTTTACCAGTTAGATCACTTATATTTAGAACACAAAATGAACAATGATAAGAATAAATTATTTTATTAATTGAATCAAGTACAAATGAACGAGTACAATAATTGTTGCCAAGCTCCAAATTGGACTTTAGTGAGGCTCCAATCTATAGGGCTTCGACCCTATCCAAGGCACCAACCTTGGGTTTAGGAGCATCGACTCCAAGGATGCCAATCCACATTCTTCTAGGGTCCAACCTGTATTCGCCAAGCACCGACTTGGACTTCCAGGGCTCAAACCTTGTAAAATTTTGGGCACCAATCCCAAAGGGCTCCAACCCTATTTTTCACTTTGTCAAGGTATGCTTGGTTGAACTTCATGGCTCCTAATATCTTCTTCAACAATCCCTTTCAATCTTCAGTAATTTTGTCAACTTATCGTTCATGTCACGTCATTAATGACAACCTTGTTCTCTTCACATGAAGGTGTCTCCGTTGTTGTTCATGGTACCCAATCAATTTGTCCAAGTCACCTCATGATGGCTTATGCATCATGGTCTTCAAGGGTGTCTCTAAAACTTCAATCAATGCGTGTCTTCAATCAATTGGACGAGTTCTGCACAAGTTCTTCCAAACAGTTGTTCAATTGCTGTTCATTTGAAGTTCAGTTGCTATTCACTTGTTGTTCACTTGTTGTTCACTTGATGTTCACTTGCTATTCACTTGCTGTTCAATTGTCCTCATGTTGTTTAATTGACCTCTTGTGTAACTTTTTGTTCAATTGACCACGTGTTGTTCAATTGTTGTTCAATTGATCTCCTGCTGTTCAATTGTTGTTCAATTCACCTCATGTTGTTCAATTGACCACGTGTTGTTCAATTGTTGTTCAATTGACCCCTTATTGTTCAATTGACCTCCTGTTGTTCAATTTCTCTTCAATTGACCTTCTGTTGTTCAATTGGTGTTCAATTGACCTTCTGATATTCAATTGACCTTTTGTTATTCAATTGATCACGTGTTGTTGAATTGTTGTTCAATTGACGTTCTACTATTCAATTGTTGTTCAATTGACCTCCTGCTATTCAATTGACAAAAACAACCCTGTTCATACTCAGATAATATTCTTAGATATGTAGAGCATCCTTTTGAACTTTTATCTGAATTACTGTCAAACACAGATTCAAGCCTTTCAATAAATAACCCAGTCAACAGAATATTTGACCTTCGGTTTCCTTTTTCGCTTGTTGTTTCGACCTGCGGCTTTCTTCTTTCCATTGTTCAACCCTCGGCTTCGTTCTTTTCTCTATCTCGCTCAACCTCTGGCTTACATTCTTTTCTCTGTTTTTCTCAACCTTCGACTTACATTCATTCACGAGTTGTGAACTCTCCTCCTTCTATCTGTAATCGATGCCCGAGATCATTGCCTTTAGTGAAACATTTGAACTTGTATTTATTGTTGGGATGTGTTATATTCTTTCCAAGACTAACCTACATAGTGAACTGGGGGGTTAGGGGGTGAAGCCCCCCCTTCATTGCATCGATTGCGTAGCGGGGGAGTCACATGGGGGGCGGAAGGCCCCCCCTGTCCGGGGGGTTTTAGGGGGGTGGGTAGCCCCGCTCTACGGGGTCCGGGACAGCGCCCTGGGAAAATGTTTTTTGGACCCTGTATTAGGTTAGGCAAACCTACCTATGGTTTTCAGTCCATGGTATTGGGCATGATGGTTTTTCGGTGGATGGTATTGGATGCTTCGACATGCATAAATATGTATTATAACATTGAAAGGAACATAATGAAAATTCAAGCAGGGAATCCAGGTTTCGGGATCCAGGGAAAATCTTTGTGTATATATGTTTTATGTGTTATTCTCTCACTTTGTTTATTTTCTATGTTTTAGAATTCGTATGTAGGTAATTTCTATACGGGATTAAAACCTACATTTTGTATCAGAGTTGTTTTGGCTTCAAGGGGACACCTTTGGTACTAAGGGGTTTCACTCGGGCCTGTGGTAGACCCTGTTTAGTGGGAGATCTGCGAGATCGATTCTGGTGGTGAAAGAAGATGGCGAGCAATGGAAAGATAGAGATCAAGAAATTTAGTGGTCAGATTTTTGAGTTGTGGAAACTCAAGATGGAGGATCTTTTGGTGGATAAAGATCAGTGGATCGTGGTAGATCCGGGTACTAAACCAACGAGAGTGTCCGATGAAGAATGGAAGAAGTTGGATCGGAAGGAAAAGAGCATAATATGATTGTGTGTCTTAGATTCAATATTGTTGAATGTATCAGGGGAAGCTACAGCGAAGGCTTTGTGGGATAAGTTAGGGACTTTGTACCAATCTAAGTCTCTGGTGAATAAATTGTTCCTACAGAAAAAGATGTATAACCTGAGGATGAAAGATGGAGACTCGGTGACAGAGCATTTGAATGTGTTTAATACTGTGGTAAGTCAATTATCATATGTTGATATTGAAATTTCAGATGAAGATAAGTGCATCAATTTGTTGTGTTCTCTACCAGATTCGTGAGATAGTCTAGTTATTGCAATAGGTAGCAATGCAACTACTTTGCAGTTTGATGAAATAGTCTCAGCCTTGCTGACGGAGGAGATGAGACGGAAAAATATGGACAACCA
>APFE030474998.1:271187-289571 GCA_000404065.3 Pinus taeda
GCTTCAAAGTACTGAAAGGGTTGTTCCTAAGTCAACTTCTTGGATAATGAGCTTATGTCGACAAGAAGTGACCCATCGTAGGAGGGCCTTAATGAATCCCACATCTACGACACGAAATGGAGCAAATAATTTTGTGGAGGTGAAAACGATCTGATGATACAAGGTTCAAAGTGGCGGTCATGAAAGAATGGAGCGTGAAGGTATTGCAGCGAATGAGGCGTTAGCTCGGTTGGTGAATTCTCTTAGCGACTTCTCTTGAACATATCAGTGACACTAAAATGGATTGGTAGCGTTAACTCCAAAAATGGATGGTATGGAGGACCAATGGTGATATGACCGGTGAATGGAATAACCCAACCCGACTCAATCATGGTGACGGAGTGAAAGTGTCATGTTCAAGAGCGATTTGCTACTAATGAAGTTCTTCAAGTTTTCTTCCCTTTTTCCCTAGTCATTGCTGACCAGTACCTCCTTATTTTTGTCAAGCTTGAGGAGGATAACATATGCTTCTTCTATAACCTTCCCTTCGGGCAACCCTGTTGCTATGTTTTAGTGAGCCTAGTGACAATGAAACTCACTCTTGTCCGTATGGACAAGTTTGTCGCTATTGTTTTAACAAGTTTAATAACAAATATAAATCGATCCTTTTCAGTTTTAGAGAGTCTGAAAAGAGACGGAAAGGAAACTCCAATAGTCTGTCTTCGTAGCATAATCCCTTAAGTCTGAAAAAGTATAAAATAATACGAAAGGGATGATTTTTCTGATCACTTTAGCGAGCCAAAAAAGACAAGCGCTCGATCTTTTTGTGTAATGATCCCTCAGGTCGAAAAAGATTAAAATATAGAGGAGGGATGGCACTTCCAATCACTTTAACGAGCTGGAGAGGCCAATTGATCGGCAATCTTTTCATATTTTACGAGTCTAAAAAGAGCTTAAAAGAGACTCGTTTTTGAGGAACGAGTGATGTTTTCGAGTAGCAACTGGGTCCAAGTAAGTTTGGAAATTTTCAATCACGGAAATGTAAAGAAGGTGGCTAACAAAATCACTCATTGTAGCTGTTACTAAAAAGGGTAAACAATCAAGTGGAGGCATATGATCGGTTAAAAGAGTGGAGGTGATGGTAAGAACATGACCAAGGCTCAAAATTTGATAGCGATGCGATCACAAAGGTTATTCACCGAAGGTGGGTTCATTTTCTAGTGAGCTTGAACTTTGGGGGAACATATGCTCGGTGCTAGGTTTATTTTTTAACGAGCTTGAACTTTGTGGAAACATTGCTCATGATAATAGTCAGAGATGTTCAATTCACCATTAACACTATGTTCTCTTGAAGGTCATACTGCCTGTTCAATTGTTCCATCAAATTGATTAAAAATGTAAATACATGCTTGAAAAATGAGTTAAAAACCAACATCTTGCTTGAATTACGTGAACAGTAACATAAAAGTAGTTTTACCTCTCATTTTTACCATTTCATTCAAATTTGGGATTGTTGGAGCTCTGGAGGTGTTTTTCCTCTCAATTTTCATCAGTTGATTCCGGGAGATTCTGTGGACTATTCTCGGCACCATTTGGACTAGGTAGGAGATAACCCTAAGCTCTTCAAGTGCATTCTTTCCTTTTCTGATTCTGAACGTCTTTTCCTGTTCTTCTGGGCCTCAGGGGTTTGAACAATTCATTCTCTCCCCATCACACCTAGTATACATCGAAAGGTGCAATGCATACTGAGCTGGCCATTGGCCAGTCAGTATGCATCCCACCCTGTACACAGCTAGGGTGCGATGGGTGCAAGGAGGAAAGTTTATGCACTGTTTTTTCATTGAACTTTTTTCTTGTTTTTGCCCAAATCAGGATCCTAATTCTTCTCTTGTTTGTTTTTCAAAGATTCATCAGATCAGGATGGTCGTTACATGGCATGAACACGAGCATGAAGAAGAGGATATGATTGCCGTCATGATCCGAGTACGGTTACTGCATTGCAAAACTGCGGTTTGCTTAAATTATTCCGCATATCCAGCATGAGGCAACAAATCAATTTGTTACAGTATCTTCTCGATGCATAGGATCCTACCAACCAAGTGTTTCAGATTAGAGGTAAATCCATCCCTTTGACTGTTGAGGATATCTATTTCTTGACCAGGTTGTCGAGGTGTGGTGCCCCTCTCTCACTATCAGGATCCGCCCGTGGGGGTGAATCTGTGACATATTACATTCGCTGATTCTGTAGAGATGGATCTGATCCAAGTAGGGATGACAAGATCAATATTCGAGATGTCACTAACTAGTCCTTGAGGACTATCTTATTCACCTTTTCTAGATTGGCTAGTAGCGCGACCCTTCACTTGGCCAATAGGTCCTATATGTAGTATGCCTTGGAATGCCTTGAACCAAAGGTATTCAACTGGTGTGATGTAGTACTTCTGGTTATAAAAGAAAAGCTTACCAAGGTGAAGAATGGAAGATCCAAGAACTTTGGTTATGGTCCTATTCTTTCCACTTTCGCCTTGGAGAGGATCCCACTGATGCAACCACATTACATTTCACTCGGGCTGCCAGCACCGACGGAACCACGGATGCAGAGATGGGTTGATCTTATGGCCAGACACGCTAGCTAGTCGCAGATTTCATTCTTTGATGCCTTCTTTGAGTGGTTTGACCATTAGGAGATGGTCTTCGCCAAGTATCCATATGTTGGGATGGATTTTCGGGGTGACCTGGATTTGGTGTTGCCGACTGGTGAGCAGTGGGGTGTTATAAGTAAGAAGATCTGACCATATCTCTGTTTATTGCTTTTATAATGTTCTTGTGTTTTTTAAATGTTATCAAGACTAATCAAACCCATATATTTGCATAGATATTGGAACAATGCGACTAGTAGTGCGCCCGAGGGTAGCAGTTTCCGTTCTAGCAGGAGAGGTTGTAGGGAGGGCTGTGCTTTGTGATCTGGACGTAGATGAGACCCTTGCAGTATTGGAGGATAAGATCGAGGGTCTCACCCTTGGTATTCAGGATGTGAGGACTGACGAGTTACCTTTGAGATTACAGTGCCATACCACTGGTGTTCCGAGTCGATGCACTAGGCTCTTACGTATGATCGCACAGGCGGTGACTTGTTATCACCAGCATCATTAGTCTAGGGTGCTTCCTGCATTTTTGAGTTTTTGGGTCGTATGACCAATTTTGTCTTGGACACAGAACATTTTGTAAAAAACTAGAAACAGTTATATATATTTTTTATTTTTGGAGTTTTATTTTGGTTAAGTTATATGATCCTGATGCAAATGTTGATTAAAATGCTTTTTTCTTTTATAAATGCTGCAAATGTCTATCTAACACATAATTTTCAAATGAATCAGTTAATGTGTTTAAGTTTATGGGAATGTGTTGATATTGAATAGAATCAAACTGCCTTTCCAAAATCCCGACCCTTAGGAACATACGATAGATAGCTCGATTCCGAACGGAATAAATGCCATTAAGCTGTAGGATGATGAGTTGCGAGTCTAACCTGACAACAAGTCGGCGTATGCCATGTGTGATGGCATCAAAGAGAAGCTCTATCAACGCACTGTACTCAGCGATGTTGTTCGTTGACTGACCAATACATACCCCTCTGAAACCCACTAACTCGCCACTTGGATAAAAAATGGCCTAGGCTGCAGAAGATAGGTTCTGCGTACTACGACTAGCTCCGGTTGCGTATCCAACAAATGATTCAAATAGGTCCGACATCTGCAACAAATGAAAAAGTGGATTACCTAACCAAAATGATCACTCTTGATGAAAATAAAAATGTAACAAAAGCATATGAAGAGATTACTATACTTAGTCAAGCATAGTAATGCTTAAGATACAACCTGTTTCGAGGTTGCGACAGTGGAATCCCATTGTAATCTACTAGCTCATAGGCTCCTTTTTCTAATACTCACTTAAAAATGTAGGGACCCATCCACAATGATTGGAACTTACCTGCTCCCAATTTATCGGATTCCTGATCGTAAAGTAAGACCAGGTCACCTTTCGAGAAGACACCGGGTTTGACATTCTTGTCAAATTGTGCCTTGACTCATTTCTTATGAGCTTTGTTAGCCAAGGCGGCATCATGACGGGTTTCATCCAATTGGATTAGTTCCAAGAAACGAGCCTCTTCCTCTGAAGTTCCGGGGAGAAGGTCAACTGCAAGCTTAAGAGATGAAATTCCACACTGAACCAGTAAGATTGCTTCCAGGCCATACACCAACTGAAAGGGTGTAAATCTGGTTGCATTTCTCACCGATGTACTATATGCCCACAAGGCCGAGTACATGATTAGGTGCCAACTCCGTTTGTGGACTCCAATCATCCTTTGCAGCATGTGCTTCAAGACTTTGTTGATGGCTTCAACTTGTCTGCTACCTTGTGGATAATACGGAGTAGAACTGTCATGGGACAGTCCTAATTTAGCAGCCAATTCAACCATCATGTGATTGCAGAAATGTGATCCATGATCTGTGACTATAGCCTATGGAACACCAAATCTAGAGACTACATTATTGAAAAAGAAAACAGCAGTCGTTTCACCGCTGTTGTGTAATGTAGGCATCGCCTCGGCCCATTTTGTAAAATAGTCAACTGTGACTATGATATACCCATGCCCCCAGGCTGAGGTGGGGTTACATGTCATGAAATATATTCCCCATTTGGCGAATGGCCCAATAGCAATTATTGGATGCAAAGGTGCGGGTGGTATTCTGGTTTTGTGGTCGAAGATTTGACAAGCATGGCAACTTCTGACTGCGGTTATGCAATCTTTGAACATAGTAGGCCATAAGTAACCTGCTCGTAATATCTTTTGCACCGTAGCGTAACCAGATTGATTCCCCACACACACACCTGAATGGAAATCATTCAGGACTTTTTCAGCCTCCTCATAGGTGAGGCACCTTCTTAGAACTCTATCGATACCTCGACGGTAAAGTGTATCACCGACGATCATGTAGTCTTTTGCTTGGTATCGAGTACGTCGTTGTTCTGAGTGAGAGGTATTAGGCCTATATGTTTGGGTTTGGAGATAAATTATTATATCTCCATACCACGGATCGCTCGATGATATCGGAAACAAAGATTCATCCACAATTGATGCTTTGGATGTTGAATCGTTGGATGACGATGGGATGTCGCATAGTAGCTTCGCGAAAACTAGAGATTTCTTTGATTTGGATTTTACGAATTCCAGATCAAACTCTTGCAAAATGGCTATCCATTTCGAATATTTTCCCCCAAGTAACTGAAACGACATAATGTAAGTCATAGGGTTGCAATCTGACAAAATGGTAGTTTTGTGAAAGGGGATATAGTGTCGAAATCTCTATACTGCTTGAACAGCTACAAGAGCCAGCCTTTCAACATAGGAGTACCTTCTTTATGTATCATTTAAGTTTCGACTTAAATAATGGATAGGATGTTCGATTCCATTGTCTTCTTGAACTAAAACCATTGCGATGGTCGTATCTGCTACAACTAGAAACAGGTTAAAGTCTTTTTGATAGTCAAGAGCATACATTAATGATGCTTTTATTAGGGATTCCTTTAGAGCATCAAAGGAAGCTTGCGCAACATGATCCCAATTGAAGGGCACTTATTTTTTCAAAAGACGTGTATAACCTTTAGCAAGTTTGATGTAATTTGGAATGAACCTCCTCAGAAAGTTTGCTTTCCCTTGGAGTTTCTGAATCTGAAGCAAATTTGCAAGTGGAGGCATATCGATGATTGCCTCAACCATACATGGGTTGAGTCGAATCTTGTCCTTAGAAACTAAAAAACCAAGTAAACGATCAGAACTAACACAAAACACACACTTGTGCAGATTGATTTGTATCTTGTAGTGTCGACAATGTAGAAATATAGCTCTCAAATGTTGCAGATGGTCTGTTCTCTTTCACGAATGAGCCAGTAGATCATCGAGATACGGTTGAACGATGTTCTTGATGTCATTGAAAGCGTAGTTCATAGCCCTCTAAAAAGTTTCCCCTGTGTTCTTTAAACCGAAAGGTAGTTTGCGGTACGTGAATGTGCCCCACGGACATATAAATGCACTCTTCGACTGGTCCTGTGGGCGGATATTTATTTGATTATACCCGAAAAATCCATCCATGAATGAAAAGATTTTACATCTAGCGCATTCATCAATTATCTGGTCAATTAAGGGTGTATGGTAGTTGTCCTTTGGATAAGCTTGATTTACATCCCTGTAATCAATGCACATTCTAATCATTCCTTTCTTTTTCATAAAAGGAACAATATTTGATACCCAATCAATTAGAGGAACTGGGTAAATGAAACCAGCATGTAAAAGTTTTTCAACTTCTGCCTTGATGGTAGCGGCTTTCTTTGGGTGTAACTTCCGAAGTCGTTGTCGTACCGGTTTGACATCTGGATACATTTTGATTTCATGTTCAACAATGCTCGAGTCAATGCCTGGCATTTCCTCATATCACCATGCAAAGAAATCTCTGAATTTGTGAAAGAGAGCGCAATATATTTCCAGTTCTGAAGAAGAGAAATTTTTGCCGAAATGAATATTCTCTACAACTTTGGTTTGGTTGAGATATTTATGGCGATAGTTTATTCAAAATTGGACAGATTTCGCTCGAAATCCACCGTATTTATAACATTTGATAGAAAATAAAAAACTGAAGGATGATTAAGGTCGCTGGAATAATCTTCATTGTAATCCGGAAGATGGGAACGATGGTGGTAATCTTCCCATGGTCCCTCTCCTATAATCATTGACTGAATGATTCTTTCGTCTGTAGAATGTACATGCGACCAAGGATTTGAAGAGGTGCAATATTCCTTAGACTTATCTATCCAAACACTCGATGAGCGTTGATTTGGGTTTGCAGCCCAGGCCAAGAATTTTGATTGCTACAATATTTCTATTGGGATTGGAGGCAATACCTTGCGATGATCCATGCTAACAAAATTCTCGGAAATCTTCTGAATCCTTATAGATATAGAAGATAACATATTGCAGGTTTCCACTGTGGCCACTTTCGCTACATTTCCTGGAGGAAGTAGGGAAAAAGTACCCATTAAGGTAGGGTCTTTTAGGAGGCCTACTTTGATATTTTGAAGTGATTGAGAGCTTCCATGGATCATTGGAATGCTTTTCGTAACTTGTGCACTGTTGGGGAGAAAGGTTTGCTGGTCAACGATTGTAATTCTGCCTTGGAAGGGAAATGCAATCTTTCTAAAATATGTTGACACAACAGCAGCCATAGCATAAATCCAGGGCCTTCCAAGTAGGATATTGTAATCAAGGTTTCTATCGATAACTTCAACGTCAATTTCTACTGTCTTGCCCCCCAGTTCAACCTGCAAGTTACTTAGAATCCCATATGGTGTGTATGTTTGTCCATCGAATGCTTTTAATGTCATTGATGATCTTGACAAGGGTGGTGAGCCTAAAGTTTTCCAGCAACTCATTGACATAATGCAGGTAGATTCCACCTCATCAATGATTGTTCGATGAACAGTTTTGTTGAGGGCTTTCACTTGTACAAGGAAAGTGAGTTGAGCCGGTAACTGAGGTTCATATCCTTTATGATTAAAGGCCACAAGATTAGAATCCGTTGGGTCAATCCCACCTAAAGCTGATAATAAAGCCTGCTTTTGGGAGGGGCAATTTTGCAGTATTTCAAGTGTTGACATAGCGGATGGCGATTGGGCCAGATCCTCTATTATATTATAATTTTGTGCTGCTCGAGCACAAGGATTAAATGTCGATTTGTGTACTACTCCCTTTGGCAGCTTTATTTTTAGCTCAGGAATGATGGGTGGCACAACTTCGGTTGAAGTTGTTGTCGAACTACTAGGTTGATCTGTAGCCTTGTTGTTTGACATCTGTGGATTCCCATAATCTTTATTCCTTGTTGATATCAAAGCATCATTTTGCTGTTTCGAAATGGACAACATAAGCACTTGGGATGGGGAAGCATTGTCGCTAGCAACCAGATTGGTTTCTAGGTTTGGAAATGGATCAATCAAAACTGTTGAGGTATTCGAACTCTTAAATAACTTCTTGATCTCAACTTTATGCGGACAATATTTTGTCCAATGGTCTTCATCGCATATGAGACATGGCCGACTAGGTTTCTTTTGCTCAGAAGGGTTTCCAGAAGATTTTTCAAGAGTCGAATCTTCTTGTTTCTTCTTTTTGTTTTTCCCTTTCTTCTTGTCCCCTGGTTGCTTCGATTCTTTGCCTTTGTCGATCGACACGGCATTAATCTCTGAGGCAAGAAGTTTGTCATTTGCCTTTTTATTGGAAACTGCAAGGGCTTTACTAGATTGGGCCTTTGTGGTTTGCGTACTTGAGGTGCCAATCATGCCAGCGCCAGCATGAGAGTCCCTCTTTTATTTAGGAGGAGGAATGGAAAATTCTGGTCTAGGAGCATCAGGAATTTTGTCATAGAGCATGCCAGACTGAGTAAAGATCAAGTCCAGATATTGTGCACGAGCAATGACTTGCTCTTCAATGACAACTCCTCCCTTGGCCACATCTTCTGTAATAGAAGGTAACAATGACTTAATAAACCATTTAGCTAGAAGCTGATCAGGAGCATATGTATTTACCATTCGACGATGGCGTCGCCACTCATGAATATGATCAAATATGTGAGTGGCTGTTGTCTATTTAAAATTGGTAAGGAGCTCCATTCTTGTTTCGTACCTTATGAGTAACTGAAAATGGGCTAAAAAAGTGGTGGCGAGGGTGCTGAGGTTATCGAATGAAGCTCTAGGAAATTCGATGTACCATTTCACTGCTGGACCAGTTAGCATTCACTGAAAAAGGTGAAGCCTAATCGAATCATCATTGAGGGTATTGGACAAACACCACAAAAGAAAGGTCATTACATGATTCGACGGATATTCACCTGGATTTCCATTAAATTTAGGAATATCTAACGGAAGTTTATGAGGAATCACTAGCCACCAAGGGGCGTCAGCATTGGATCATTTGTTAGCTGATTCAGATCTGGTAATTCTTAAGTTGCTACGAAGGGCAATTGCTGATTCAAGTTTGGCGAAGCATACCCAGGATAAGATGGGATTGCCTAAATAGTGGGTCTTTGCATACCAGCATAATGTATTTGATGTTGATAACTTTGATAAGGTTGATGGGCAAAACAATTATAATATGATTGTTGGTAACCGTTCTGAATATACGGCTGCCCATTACCTGCAAAGCTTTGTTGCTCAGGTCCTCGGTGAGCTTGCTGGAATTGTGGTTGTTGATATTGCATCAGCCATGGCTGTGAGACCATTGGCTATTGTCCAATACCAGATGTTTGACCAAGATGAGGGGTGATAGTACTGTTTTTAGCCTATGTCGCTTTCGTTAAGGAGCCACTAATCAATGGTTTTTATTGAGTCACGAAGACAAGAGACTGTTGTATTATGACCTGAGAGACTTGAGGTCGACATAAAACAGGCAACGCTTGTAGTTGAGACACTGTCACAATAGCCGGTGTAGTGGGAATGTTCGACACATGTTGATTTGGTTGCATTAAATATACAACTCTTGGTTGTTGAGGTAGTATTTGTACCCAACCACTAGATTCAATTCCACCTTGACCCGAATTTTGTTGTGAACTCTCATATAGTTGTTCTCCCAGAGGGAACAATGAAAAGGCATATTGCCCCCCATATGGCAGAAACCCACTGTTTAGAGGGTAAATTGGTCTTTGGAGACTGGACTCCCAAATTGATATTGATGTGAAGGATCAATTTGCTGAGTCTCAACATAAGAAACTCCAAATAAGATTTTGGATGAACAAATAGGAACATACCATGCTGTCGAAATAGTCCCTATTGTTATCAGGAAATCTAGTGTCCACTCAGAGCTGCTAGTCCCACTAAGATGGGTAGCTATCTTAGAAACAAACAAACTAAAACTACTTTTGCTTTCCTTTATGAGAAATAGATAAGAGGGGAACAAAGGATGCCAACCTCAGTCTTGCGCTTGGTCCCTTGCTTGTTTCCTCTCCCTTCTGACAGATCTTTGCCACTCCTTCCTTGCTTACCCTGCTTCAGAGAGCACTTGTAGAGTCAAAGCAGCATAACACTATCAAAGTACAGAGATCTGCAATCATAAACAATATAGGACCAAATATATATTGACCACACAAATGCATATATCATCAAACATACAAGAATGTGGAGGAAAACTCGAATAGCTTTATTAATAGAAATAATAGCAAAGAGGATTACAACCCATTGATCTGACCCAGTGTCATCCTCCCAGCATGAAAGCCCTTATTCACCTCATGAAAAGCTTAGATCACCTGACACTATGATATTCCACCAAGAAATCAACAACACTTCCTTACAAATACAAGATTCCAGCCTCTGGATCTTTGTGATGAGGGATCCATATATAGATGTTTGCAGGGGGTGAGTGAGCTTATTGGATTTTTATTAGTGTCCTCTCTCTGATAATTCTTGGTTCCACTTGGAGATCCATGATCTCTTACTCATCCCTGGCTGAATTCAGAGAGGCAAGTGTCACAGGAGAAGTTTCTGGAAGATTCCATGATCATCCACATCCACTTTGCAAACTGTCTCTACAATTTGTCTAATCTCGCCCATCCACCCTACAGAAGGGATTTCTAGTATGCATCACACTTTTTGCACTGAGCAGGTGAGATGCATCGCACCCTTAACACTGAGCAATCTGTATGGTCCAGTTTTGACCAGTTATGAGCAGTTTTCCATGGAGAACTTCTGGGAGATGATGTAATCAGCTGACCTTGTTCCTTTAGGGCATGAAAAAAAACTTTTAGGGACTTAGAAGCCCTTGTTTTATGGCCATATATGATTTTGGTTGCAGTGCCCAAAAATGTCTATAACAGTTGCCCCCTAAAGCATGAGGTCGTTAATCTTTTGATGTCAGGTGAAATGCTTTATCATGAGGATCCGAGATTTTTCGAACCAGAAGGCGACCTGTAATAAGATACAATACAATACATTGTCTTCATAATATTTTCATGATCTAGCTGAGGCGGGCATTCCCATGCTCAACTTTATAAATTCATTTCATGTACATAGGACAGACAACCATCTGTGTAGCAGACTGATGATTTTGATAGAGCCGTCATCCTTTGATTCAGATGATCATCTGTGCGGCAGTGATGTACATCCGATGCCTTTATTTTCCTGAATATATCGCAGCCTAGATGGATGAAACTAGATCCAGGGTCTTCAATCTCGTTCAATCTTCGCCCGGAGTACAAGTCGATCCATGTGAAAGATGTTTTGGAGTCGAACATGGAAATACATCGCCTGATTACCAGCCAATGATGTAAGTTGTTAACAAGCGCGAGAGGAATCATTGATAATGATGATGACCCTCAAGGTATGACAGTACAATTCACGTGTGTGAGAAAGGGACTTGGCGTTGAACACCATGTAAAATCTTTCGGTCGAAGGCCACTGATGTAAACCTGTCGCCGGAAATGAGAAACTTGCCATTGAGGCATGCAAGCTTCAAAGTACTGAAAGGGTTGTTCCTAGGTCGACTTCTTGGATAATGAGATGATGTCGACAAGAAGTGACCTGTTGTAGGAGGGCCTTAAATGAATCCCACATCTATGACACGGAACAGAGAAAATGATTTTGCGGAGGTGAAAATGATCTGATGATACAAGGTTCAGGGTGGCGGTCATGAAAGAATGGAGCGTGAATGTATTGCAGCGGATGAGACACAGGTGAATTCTCTGAGTGACTTCTCTTGAACATATCGGTGACACTGAAATGGATTGGTAGTGTTAACCCCAAAGATGGATGGTGCTATGGACCAATGGTAATATGACTGGTGAACGGAATAACCCAACTCGACTCGGACATGGAGTGAAAGTGTCATGTTCAAGAGAGACTTGCTACCAATAAAGTTTCTTCAAGTTTTCTTCCCAATTTTCCCCAGTCATTGCTGACCAGTACCTCTTTTTTTTATCAAGCTTGAGGAGGATAACATATGCTTGTTCTATAATTTTCCCTTCGGGCAAACCCGTCAGTATGTTTTAATGAGCCTAGCAATAGTGAAACTCGTTCTTGTCTATATGGACAAGTTTGTCGCTATTGATTTTAATGAGTTTAACGACAATGATAACTCGGTCCTTTTTCAGTTTTAAAGAGTCTGAAAAGGGACAGAAAGGAAACTCCAATAATCCTTTTTCGCCATATAATCCCTTAAGCCCAAAAAAGTATAAAATAATACAAAAGGGATGAATTTTTGATAGTTTTAATGATCTGAACAAGACAAGCGCTCGATCTTTTTGTGTAATAATCCCTCAAGTCCAAAAAGATTAAAATCTAGAGGAGGGATAGCACTTCTGATAGCTTTAACGAGCTGGAGAGGCCAATTTCTTGGCAATATTTTCATATTTTATGAGTCAGATGAAAAGAGCTTAAAGAAGACTCGTTTTTTGAGGAACGAGTGATATTTTCAGGTAGTAGTTGATTCCAGGTAAGGTTTGGAATTTTCGTATCACAGCAGTGTCACAAGGATGGCTAACAGAATCACTCATCACAGTTGTTCCTCAAAAGGGTAAACAATAAAATGGAGGCGTATGATCGGCTAAAACAAAGTGTAGGTGATGATGAGAACATGACCAAGGCTCAAAAGCTGATGATAATGCATTCGCAATGGTTATTTACCAGAGATTGGTTCATTTTTTAATGAGCTTAAACTCTGGGGGAAACATTTGCTCATCGCTTAGGTTTAATTTTTAACGATCTTGAACTTCACACAAAAACTGCTCGTGCCAGTCGTATAATAAGGATGTCTCATTGATAGGTTCCATTTTTGACCGCTTTCTCCTTAGAGAAGATCCCACTGATGCAGCCACCGTACATTTCACTTGGTTTGCCACCACCGACTGAGCCACGGATGCAGAGATGGGTTGACCTTATGGCCCGACATGCTGGTCAGTCTCAGGTTTCTTTCTTTGATGCCTTCTTCGAGTGGTTCAACCGTCAGGAGATGGTTTATGCTAAGTGCCTGTATGCTGGTATGGATTTCTGGGGTGACCCAGATTTAGTGTTGTTGGCTGGTGAGTAGTGGGGTGTTATAGGTGAAATATCTTAACATATCTCTGTTTATTGTTTTTATAATGTTCTTATGCTTTCTTTTATCAAGGCTAATCAAAACTCATGTGCTCATGCAAATATCGGACTAGTGCGACCAGCAGTACGCCTGAGAGCACCAGCTGCCATTCCAGCAGGAGAGGTTGTGGGGTGGGCTATCCTTCGCGACCTAGATGTGGCCGAGACTCTTGCAGTATTGCAGGATTAGGTCGAGGGTCTCACTCTTGGTATTCTGGACGTGAGGATCGACGATCTGCCTCTGAGATTACAACGACATACTACTGGTGTGCCGAGTCGATGGACTAGGCTTTTACGCATGATTGCACAGGCAGTGTCTTGTTATCACCAGCATCATTAGGCTAGGGTGCCCCCTAGCATTTTGAGTTTTGGGTCATTTGACCGATTTCGTCTTGGTCACATAACATTATGTATAAACCATAAACAATTATATATATATATATTATATATATATATATATATATATATATATATATATAATATATATATATATATAATATATATATAATATATATATATATATATATATTATATAATATATATAATATATATATATATTGATTTTCAGAGCTTTATTTTGGTTAAGTTACATGATCCTAATGCAAATATTGATGAAATGCGTCTTTTTATAAATGTTGCAAATGTCTATCTAACACTTAATTTGCCAATGAGTCCGTTAATGTGTTTAAGTTTATGGAAATATGTTGATATTGAATAGAATCGAATTGTCTTTCCAAAATCTTGACCTTTAGGAACATGCGATAGATAGTTGGATTCCATACGGAGTAGATACCTGTGAGCTGTAGAATGACAAGTTGTGAGTCTAGCTCGACGACAACTCGGCGTATGCCATGCGTGATGGCATCAGAGAGGAGTTCTATCAACTTGTTGTATTCAGTGATGTTGTTTGTTGATTGACCAATACATACCCCTTTGAAACTCACTAACTCGCCGCTTGGATCAAAGAAGGCCCAGGCCGCAGAAGATAGGTTCTGCAAACTACGACTCGCTCCGTCAACATATCCAACAAATCATTCCAATAGGTTTGACATCTGCAAAAAATGCAAAAGTGGATTACCTAACCAAAACAATTACCCTTAGCGAAAACAAAAATGTAACAAAAGCATAGGGGTTACTACACTGAGTCAAGCATAGTAACACTTAAGGTACAACCCATTGTGGGGTTGCGCCAATGGAATCCCATCATAGTCCACTAACTCGTAGGCTCCTTTTGCTAATACACACTTAACAATATGGGGGCCCATCCATAAAGACTTGAACTTACATGTTCCCAACTTATCGGACTCCTGGTCGTAAAGTAAGACCGGGTAACCTTCTGAGAAGACACGGGGTTTGACATTCTTGTTGAACTACACCTTGACTCGTTTCTTATGTGCTTCATTAGCCAAGGCAGCATCACGATGAGTTTCATCCAATTGGATTAATTCCAAGAAACGAGCCTCCTCTTCTGAAGTTCTGGGGAGAAGGTCGACTGCGAGCTTGAGGGACGAGATTTCACACTGAACTGGTAAGATTGCTTCCAGGCCATACACCAGCTGAAAGGGTGTAAACCCAGTCGCATTCCTCACCGATGTCTAGTATGCCCACAAGCCCGAGTACAGGATCAAGTGCCAACTCCGTTTATGGACTCCAATCATCCTTTGCAGCATGTGCTTCAGGACCTTGTTGATTGCCTCAACTTTCCCGTTAGCTTGTGGATAATACGGAGTAGAGCTTTCGTGGGATATTCCTAATTTGGCAGCCAACTCAACCATCATGTGATTGCGGAAATGCGATCCATGATCTGTCACTATAGCTTGTGGAACACCGAATCTGGAGACTACATGATTGAAAAAGAAAAGAGTAGTCATTTCACCGTTGTTGTTTAATGTAGGCATCGCCTCGGCCCATTTCATAAAATAGTCCACTGCGACTATGATATAGGCATGCCCCTCGGCTGAGGCGAGGTTACATGTCATGAAATCTATGTCCCATTTGGCGAATGACCCAACAGAAACTACTGGTTGTAGAGGTGCAGGTGGTATTCTGCTTTTGCGATCGAAGATTTCACAGGCATGGCAACTTCTGACTGCGATTATGCAATATTTGAACATTGTTGGCGAGAAGTATCCTGCTCGTAAAATATTTTGAGTCTAGCGTAACCAGATTGATGCCCCCCACATGCGCCTGAATGACAATCATTCAGGACTTTTTCGGCCTCCTCATGGGTGAGGCACCTCCGCAGAACTATATCGATACCACGACGGTAAAGCGTATCACTGACAATCATGTAGTCTTTTGCTTGGTATCGAATACGTCATTGTTCCAAGCGGGAGGTATTAGACCTATATTTTTGGTTCTGGAGATAGATTATTATATCTCCATACCATGGATTGCTTGAAGATATCAGAAACAAAGATTCATCCACAATTGTTTCTTTGGATGTTGAATCGTTGGACGACGATGGGAAATCACATAGTAACTCTACGAAAACCAGGGCTTTCTTTGATTTGGATTTTATGAATTCCAGATCAAACTCTTGCAAAATTGCTATCCATTTTGAATATTTTCCCCCCAGTAACTGTCGCGACAAGATATAAGTCATTGGGGTTGCAATCTGACAAAATGGTAGTTTTTCGAAAGAGGACATATTGCCGAAATCTCTGTATCGCTTGAACAGCTGCAAGAGCTAGCTTTTCAACATAGGAGTACTTAGTTTCCGTATCATTTAAGTTTCGGCTCAAATAATATATAGGATGTTCAATTCCATTGTCTTCTTGAACCAAAACCATTGCGACGGTCATATCCGCTGCAGCCAGATACAGGTTAAAGTCTTTTTGATAATCAGGAGCGAACATTAATGATTCTTTTATCAGGGATTTCTTTAGAGCATCAAAGGAAGCTTGCACGACCTGATCCCAGATGAAGGGTACTTCTTTTTTCAATAGACATGTATAACCGTTAGCAAGTTCGGCGTAATTTGGAATGAACCTCCTTAGGAAGTTTGCTTTCCCTTGGAGTTTCTGAATCTGAAGAAAATTTGAAGGTGGAGGCAAATTAATGATTACCTGAAACTTACATGGGTCATGAAGAATTCTGTTCTTCGAGACTAGAAAGCCAAGTAAACGACCAGAACTGACACAAAACACACATTTGTGTGGATTGAGTCGTATCTTGTAGTGTCGGCAACGTAGAAATATCACTCTCAAATGCTGCGAATGAACGGTCTGCTTTCGCAAATGAGCCGAAAGATCATCGAGATATGGTTGAAAGATGTTCTTGATGTCATGGAAGGCATAATTCATTTCCCTCTAAAACGTTGCCCCTGCGTTCTTTAAACCAAAGGGTAGCTTGCGGTATGCGAATGTGCCCCACGGACAAATAAATGCAGTCTTTGACTGGTCCTGTGGGCGGATATTTATTTGATTATACCCGAAAAAATCCATCGATAAATGAGAAGATATCACATCCAGTGCATTCATCAATTATCTGGTCGATAAAGGGTGTTGGGTAGTTGTCCTTTGGACAAGCTTGATTTACATCCCTATAATTGACACACACTCTAATCGTTCCTTGCTTTTTAATTACAGGAACAATATTCGATACCCAATCGGTTAGAGGAACCGGGTAAATAAAACCAGCATGGAGAAGTTTCTCAACTTCTGCCTTGATGGCAGCGGGTTTCTTGGGGTGCACCTGCCGGAGCCATTGTCGTACTGGTTTGACATCTCTAAACTCGCGAAAGAGAGCATAATATATTTCCAATTCTGAATAAGAACAATATTTTCTGACATGAATATTCTCTACAACATCTATTTTGGTCGAGATATTGATGGCGATAGTCTCTTCAATATTGGATAGGTTTCGCTCGGAATCTACCGTATTTACAGTATTTGATAGAAAATAAAAAACTGAGTGATGATTAAGGTCTTAAAGAGAGATTCCATACAGGTTGGTAGAATTTTATGCTTGTGGAAAAACCTGTGAACAATTTATGAAACCAACATTTCAGACTAGCTTGGTGAGTCCATCATCAGGGAAATGTGATTTGTATTTTGAGAAGAAAGAGCGTGAAATTATGGAGCTATTAATAGTTATTTTAAAAAATATTTGATATCTCTTTCTTTTTTTTCTTTTTTTTTTTTGATGTCGCCCCATCAATCATCATTGACTAAACAATTCCTTCGTCTGTAGAATGTACTTGCAACCAAGGATCTGAAGGGGTGCCATATTCCTTAGACCTATCTATCCAAACGCTTGATGAGCGTTGATTTGGGTTTGCTTCCCATGCCGAAAACATTGATTGCTACTATTACACAGTAATTTGTCACCGTTTGTCACCATCCCTATTACCCCTCTCCTGCATCTTGGAGGTCTCATTCCGGGACTTGTGAGAAGTGACAAGACTTGAAACCACTTGCATCAGTCACCTCTGAACATGAGCTCCATATGCCCTGAAGACATCTCCTGCACCTTGCCCTTAAAAATAGCCCTTTTTACATTAGTGTTAGTCCACTATGTACTGCGCGCTCTAATGGGGAAAATCCTATAAAAGGGGCACGCCATTAGCGCTTTGTCCCAGAGTCACAATCGCGCCAACCTTTTTGGGAAAAGTTTTTACCCAATCAACCTCCGAAAGGTCTATCCAACTCATTCACCAACTGAATCCAGGTTAAGTGAAGATGGTTTGGCTTCGAATCTCCTTGAATGGGAAGTAGTTTGCCACCATTCCATAGAAGTTTCCAAGTGATGAAGCCAAATCCATTATTGTTGTGATTGATCTTATCTCTTCCTTTTCATCTATAAAATCTTGTCTCCATGCCTTGAGAAAGCTAGTTCTGGTTCTAGTTCTGGTGGTAATTATACTTGTGCTAAAAGGAAGATATCAAGAGATTAGAGTTGCAAGAGCCTTCTTTGTGTCCATAAGGCTTAACCTAAGTAAGGAGATCTTGTTACCAAAGAGAGAGAGGCTTGTCCCTCATCCCTTCAAGCTTTGCAAGACTTGTGTAGCTGAGCACCCAGCCAAAGGAGGACTTGACGTCAGGACACTGGTTGTGTTCTCCTTTGTTGATTATTAATAATAGATGACTATCATTATGGTTCCATTCTCGTTGTACTTGTAATGGTTGATGTTGAATTATATCCTTCCTGACTGATGTATAATTGCATATATTAGATTTCACGCTTGTGTTTGTGTTGTTCTCTTTGTGTGTGCAAGTGTCCATTCACGAGGATAGTGGA